>SEYY01000594.1:57500-70000 GCA_009176605.1 Armadillidium nasatum
AATAATACCCTGACCAAAAAGTAATCAAAAAACGAAGTTTTTGAATTTTCTTAGAATATAAATTGGTGGAACTATTTTTTTTTATTAGTAATGTGTCATTTCGGCGTTGGAAAAAAATTTTTTTGACTTTTTTTTTAGTACTTTCCCAGTTATTTGTTAGGACATATTTTAGGTACATAAAAAGTCGCTAAAGGGGTAAAAAGTCCATCTAACCTAAATTCATAGCCTTGGAACTTGACTAAAATTTTCAGTAGTCGACTTCTGAATATGATCAGATTTGAACGAGGATATTATGCTTACCCTAAGTGCATGTCACACTGAGCTCATAAAAAAAAAAGAAAAAGAAAAAGAAGAAGAAGAAAATCTCACCAACGGAGTCGGACTCGATTTAGGAAAAAAAAATCCTATAGAAAAAATTAATAGTAAAGTATTAATAATAATAATAATAATAATAATAATAATAATAATAATAAATACTTTCCAGTTACATTGAACAAATGAAAATTGTAGTTTTCCATCGCAACTATTCCCTTTTTATCGACGTGTTTGTTTTTTTTTTTTTTTTTTTTTTTTTTTTTTTTTTTTTTTTTTTTTGTGAGAGAGAATAAATATTAAAAATCCATCGACTTTCATTGATTTATTTTTGAACGGAATGTGAGAAATCGATAATATACGAATAAGTGTTACGAAGAATGACCTATAAATTAGTAGAAGGTAAGATTATGCTGATAAGTCCACCATATATATATATATATATATATATATATATATATATATATATATATATATATATATATATATATATATATATATATATATATATATATATATATATATATATATATATATATATATATATATATATATACTATATATATATATAATATATATATATTATATATATATATATATATATATATATATATATATATATATATATATATATATATATATATATATATATATATATATATATATATATATATATATATATATATATATATATATATATATATATATATATATCTACTTATATTTACTTGTCCTTAATTATAATTATATTACTTTTAACATTTATTATATTACTGGCATTATCTTTACCCATTTATTCATGATATTCCTGTCAAATTATCAAGTCTGAATAAATAATATTGCCAACAAAAAAAAGAAAAAGAAAAAAAAAAACTTATTAAAAAATATATATATATATATTATTATATATATATATATATATATATATTATATATATATATATATATATATATATATATATATATATATATATATATATATATATATATATATATATATATATATATATATATATATATATATATATATATATATATATATATATATATATATATATATATATATATATATATATATATATATATATATATATATATAATATATATCACGAAATGTGTGTTGCGAAAAGAATCTAATCAGGACACTACCTCAACAAGAAATAGCCCAATAAATTCTTTAATGCCTTTACTTAATTAAATTTTTTTTCCTTTTTTTAAGAGGAATTAATTAAAAATTAACATTGAATAGTTTTTCTCTTTATATATAGATAAACTTAACTCCCAATAAGGGTCAGCCAGATATTTGCTTTCTAATCCCGATTTTATATAAGGGTTCACATCCGAGGGTGACTGAAGTTTCGCACATCTAAAATATCACAAATAGATATTTATTCCACATAATATATATATATATATAATATATATATATATATATATATATATATATATATATATATATATATATATATATATATATAATATATATATATATATATATATATATATTATATATATTTAGTGATGGGACGATTAATCGACATCATCGTCAAAATCGGCATATTTTTCTCAATTGTCATCGTCCATTTTCTGCCGATTATTTTGACGATTAAATTTGCATATACTGTAGGCTATTGACTTATTAATATCTCTGCTCCATCAATTGAGATTAATTGAAATTGTAGAGCTATTTAGTAGTGAAGGACTGTGGCTCAAACGGTAGGGTGAATGACTCACATTCTTGAGGGCGCCGGTTTGATTCCTCTTCGAAATCCTAGGTATATACTACCTAGAAAAGTTCCTCTCCTCGAATAGGGAAATGCCGTGAGATGTGAACTTTTTTTTATAAAAAAATAAATAAATAAATACTCTGCAAGACGAAATCGAATTGACCCAGAAACTGGATTTAAATGCTTTAATTTAATTTAAAGTACCAGAATTTTACACATCTGTCCAGGTTTTCATATATTAAAATTTTTAAAATCAATGTTCTGAAGATACTTCAAGGTGTTCAACTCACTCTCGGCCACAGACATGAGCTTATAAATATCGAAGTAATGGTCATAAGTTAATAAAATTTGCCACGAACAAACCTTAGTGTGTGAGAATCATGCTTGACATCACGAATGGTGTTGGAAGTGATCTTCATTAGCATCGAGGCAGGCCTGCACACGCTTTTCCATGTTACGGAAAGGTTGACGCCAACACATTGGGAGTCATCGCGTCAATTGTCTGACGAATATTATCTTTCAGTTGTATGAGAGTAGGTGGCATGTCGCGATGCACTTTCCCTTTCAGCATGCCCCATAGGGTAAGGTCAGGCGACCCTGATGCCCAAAGTCTCTTGGAAATGACCCAATCTTCACAGAAGGACTTTATTTCGCACACAAACGACTATCGTGCGTCCCCTCAAGATTTTACCTCGCTTCTCACACACAAAGTTTTGTTCATTGCAAATTTTATTAACTTACGACCAGTATTTTGATCTGAGGTCGAGAGCGAGTGGGACACCCTTATATATATATATATTATATATATATATATATATATATATATATTATATATATATATATATATATATATATATTATATATATATATATATATATATATATATATATATATATATATAGTTACACATCATCTCACAGGCACTACCCTTTCACAGGAGGGGAACTATTTAGATAGTTTTTACTTAGGATCCACTTGAGGGATCGAACCAGCGCCTTTAATCACGTGACTCAATCACTCTACCTTTATCCCACGGGTTAGTTGAAAACTCTTTACTATAAGTTTTTTCTTCTTTTTTTCCTCCTTAGCCCTGGTCATTTTTTTTTTTTTTTTAATTTATCATCACTCACGCGCAGAGCACTTTTCAGGGAGAAGGTATAAATAATTTGAGGTAATCTAATTTAGATTAGGTGTGACAGTTCCGCCTTCATGGCTTTATATAATAATTCCATTTTTTTAAAGGTTTTCTGATTATTTAGATCGATGAGAAGTGACAGGTCTTTTCAGGGTGTAAATAAGATAAAGGGTATAAGCCGTATTAGCATTAGTAGGATTAGTTTCAGTAAACTCTCTCTCTCTCTCTCTCTCTCTCTCTCTCTCTCTCTCTCTCTCTCTCTCTCTCTCTCTCTCTCTCTCTCTAACAGAAATGTTATTTCAAACTTATTAAAATGAGCAATAGTAAAAAATTTTTTTTTTACAAATTGAAAATATTAAATGTAAAAAAAGTAGATTTTAACATTTAAATTTTTTAAAAAAATTGAAAATAACATTTGATTTGCAGTTTTATCATAAAAAAAAGTTATTTTTTGCATAAAAAAAAAGGAGAGAAGGTGAGAGAGAGTGAGAGGACAGACAAAATGGATGATAATTAATTATGAAAAGGAACGATAAAAAAAAAAGGGGAAGACATCTTTTCCCCTCTTACGAAAACCAATCAGAGGAAAGCAATTAACTCAACAATTCATTTCATTAACTCGTTAAAAAAAAAAAAAAAAAAAAAAAAAAAAAAAAAAAAAAAAAAAAATCATTAAGAAAACAAATAAGAAACACATATATCTGATTTATTCAACCTTTCTTTTCGATTTTACCTTCAATTTGCATTCAATCTACCGTCAATACTCTCAAGCATTTACAACTTAATATTATCTCTCCCCTTTAATTTTCATAATTTGAAAGGTACACTGAAAAATTGTCCTAACGAATCGTTGGGACAAGTGGCGAAATATCAGAGTAAAATTTTCAGTAGAGAAAAGACGTTAATTTTAAGGAAGTTGCTTCACCGATTTATATTCTAATAAGAAAATAAGTGAAAAAAAATTTGTTGTCACATTTTTTGCCTCTTGTCCCAACGATTCGTTAGGACAATTTTTGCAGCGTATGATAAATGAATCGGTGCCACTATAAAACACGGACTACAAATTTGGGTCGTGATCTAAATTACATTGTTACTTTATATACGAATAATTTAGTATTTTTTTATTATTTCCCTCACTCACGGGTCGGAGAGGCACGGGTTCGGACTAACTCGTAGATATACGTTCGTGAGTTATGCATTCGTATGGAGCTAGCACAAATGCTAACCAAATATTATAATAGCATCAATGAATCTTGATACCCACATAACAAAAATGATCCAAACAATAAAAGTCGACTCGGAGAAAAATAAGGTTTAAAATGAAGTCTTATATATATATATATATATATATATATATATATATATATATATATATATATATATATATATATATATATATATATATATATATATATATATATATATATATATATATATATATATATATTAAGTTACACATACTTTGTCATATTTTAAGGAAAAAGTTGAGGTAGACTTTCACAACACAGCAAAAATTGTCCTAACGAATAGTTGGGACAAGTGTCAAAAATGTCACAACAAATTCTTATGCTTACCATGTCTTTCCTCTGTTGAAAATTTTACTATGATATTTTAGCCACTTGTCCCAACGATTCGTTAGGACAATTTTTGCAGTGATTTTTAACATGAAACAGATTGACGGTTCAACTATCCAGTGGTTGTGAAAGTAAAAACAGAAAACCTGACACTATATCACTTCCTTGAACCTTCAGTAGCTCAAATGGTATTTTTAAAGTGATTGTTCTGGTTAGTGGGTGAAAGACTAAATTTTATTAAACCATTTTTTAAACAATACAGTTAAGAATTTATTCCTAATATATAAAATTTATGTTATAATAAATTGAAATGAATTATTACCTCATAATTTAAAGAAATCACAATTATTATTATAGTCACGAAACAGTAAAGACTTTCATTATTATATATATATATATATATATATATATATATATATATATATATATATATATATATATATATATATATATATATATATATATATATATATATATATATATATATATATATATATATATATATATATATATATATATATATATATATATATATATATATAGATAGAGAGAGAGAGAGAGAGAATGGATTTAATTAAGAAAAACCTTGAAATATGAAATATCATAAGATATAAAAAGAGAAAATCCTCTTGAAAATCTGAGTAGTTTATTTGAATGCTGAAGAAAAAGATTCGAAAATCATTTTAAAGTAAACGAAGTTTGGAAGAAAACAAAGAAAAACTCTTAAAAGCAAAGATCAATTCAACAAAACGAGCAGCGAATATATTTTGTATACAATTGAATGAAAAGATTAGGAAATATAGTATTTGAGCATCAAGAGATATCAGGATTATAACAAGTATTCAAAGATTATATATATATATATATATATATATATATATATATATATATATATATATATATATATATATATATATATATATATATATATATATATATATATATATATATATTTTTTTTTTTTTTTTTTTTTTTTTTTTTTTTTTTTTTTTTTTTTTTTTTTTTTTTTTTTTTTTTTTTTTTTTTTTTTTTTTTTTTTTTTTTTTTTTTTTTTTTAATGTAAAAAAATGAAAAAAAAATATCCGTTAAATATATAATAATAATAATGATAATGATGATAATAATATAATAAATAATAATAATAATAATAATAATAATAATAATAATAATAATAATAATAATAATAATAATAATAATAATAATAATAATAATAATAATGAATAATAATAATAATAAATAATAATAATAATAATAATAATAATAATAATAATAATAATAATAATAATAATAATAATAATAATAATAATAATAATAATAATAATAATAATAATAATAGCAATAATAATTTCAATATTATTATCATATTAATAGTTCCTTAGCAATGCATTGTTATTTACTTTTTACTCTCCCCTCAAATTTATATATAATATATATATATATATATATATATATATATATATATATATATATATATATATATATATATATATATATATATATATATATATATATATATATATATATATATATATATATATATATATATATATATATATATATATATATATATTATAATTCTTTTCATTCGTTTTTCGTTCTGCGAGCATATAATTTTTAATTTTAGGAAATTGATTTTTAAGAGGTAAATGTGAATAAGTAATCATTAAAGCACTCTCTCTCTCTCTCTCTCTCTCTCTCTCTCTCTCTCTCTCTCTCTCTCTCTCTCTCTCTCTCTCTCTCTATCTCTCTATATATATATATATATATATATATATATATATATATATATATATATATATATATATATATATATATATATATATATATATATATATATATATATTATATAGGATGATTAAAGAATTTTTTTGACGATGACGATGACGATGACGATGAATTGAAAAAAAAAAATAGATTTTAAAAATTTTCATCATTTTAATAAATTTAACAATTCTATAATGGAGAAAAATTTAATTGTCTTTATTCAAATGTGTAAATACATGAAATTTTAATATATAGTATAAGGGTGTTTCGCGCTCTCTCGGCCCAAGATAAGAGCTTATAGATAACGAAGTACTAGTCTTAAGTTAATAAAATTTGCTACGAACAAACCGTTATGTGTGAGAAGAGAGGTAGAATCATGAGAGGTCGAGCCACTTCTTGGAAGATCAGGGTCATTTTCAAGGGATTTTTTTTTTTTTTTTTTTTTTTTAAAGTTCACATCTCACTGGCATTGCCCTATTCGAGGAGAGGAACTTTTCTAGGTAGTATATACCTAGGATCCCCAAGTGGGATCGAACCGGCGCCCTCAAGCACGTGAGTCAATCACTTTACCGTTTGAGCCACGGTAGACGGCAAAAATTTGGCCGGCAACCTTCCCTAATAAGGAAAAGTATGTGCAGGGATGCCTTGATGTTAATGGTGATCACTTCCAATCCTTGTTGTAATGTAATTCTCACACACGAAGGTTGGTTCTTTGCAAATTTTATTAACTTTATGACTTGTACTTTGAAATCTATAAACGCATATCTGAGGCCGAGAGCAAGTGGGACATCCTGCATGTAATATCTTCAGAGCATTGATTTTAAAAATTTTAATATGCGAGAACATGAACAGACATGCAAAATTCTAGTATTTTAAATTTAGAGTTCTTAAATTATATGCAGAAACATTCTTTTCTCCAATTTTCTAGTGAGGGTAATTCGATTTCGTCTTGCAGAGTATATTTGGCCCCTAAGTCTTGGAAGGTGAAGTAGATATTTACAAGCGAATATATGCAAATTAATCGCCAAAATAATCGACATAAAATTGACGATCACGATTTTAGAAAAAAAAAATATTCCGATTTTGGCGATTACGATTAATCGTCCCATCAATAATATGTATATTTATATATATATATATATATATATATATATATATATATATATATATATATATATATATATATATATATATATATATATATATATATATATATATATATATATATATATATATATATATATATATATATATATATATATAATGCTCTAGTAAAATAAACAATATATTCTTTAGTGTTCTTTCCTATTATCCTACAAGAAAGCCATCCTTTCTCAACTAATTTTATCCTAAATTTTCAGCCCAGAAAGTTTTTATACGTTCATTAGCCATGAAGAGGCAAGACATACGTGAAACATTAAACTTTGACTACTTTTGATTACGAACATTTTCCAGAAGACGTAAAAAAGAAATTTATAAAATAAATTCCTTGGAGGATGTCAATTTCGAAAGAAAATGACTTTACTTTTGAAGATAATTCCCAATTGTATTAAACTTTGTAACGATAAAACTTTAGAGTGTAATAGGACATTAGATATTTAGAGCAAATTTTAATACATCAATCTAATTAGAAATAGAATTGGCTCTAAATTTTATATTTCTTGAAGAGGCACTTCTTTAAGGGTTGGTAGCTAATTGTGTCATCTTTAAAAGTTGGGACAAACCATTGGGCAACTCCATACTATCGAAAGGTATGAGATTGGTTCTAAATTGTAAGTTTTAGAAGAGTGTTCTAAAGAATTGGTGGATAAATTCATCACATATTTTAGACCCAATAATTTGAAACCTCCACCTAAAAGATTTAAATTTTAATTTAAAAAAAATTCTTTTTAAACTTTAATTTAATTTAAAATTTAAATTTAAATGTAAAGGAAATTCTTTTTAACCTTTTCTCTATTCTGTTGTGTTGAGTATTTCGTCGAGAGGGGTTGAGATTCCATTTTTTCATTTTGTAACTAAATCATTGGAAATCTTAACAGGATTAAAGCATGAAAAAACAAGCTTTTCTAAATAAACAATTTATTCAATGTTTTCAATATGAAACATTGATTGTGTATTCTTTACATATATTTAATATTTAAACTCTTATCATTAAGAAAAAAAAATTATAAAATGTTACTCGTATTATGGTGCTTTAGAGGAGAACTGAAAGATAAATATTTATGTAAATAAATTATATTAACGTCTATAAATTACAATTAATTCAATTAATTAATTTTATTTAGGGTTATTATTTACATTAAAAATAATTTTAATGGGATATATATAATATATTATAATATATATATATATATATATATATATATATATATATATATATATATATATATATATATATATATATATATATATAGAGAGAGAGAGAGAGAGAGAGAGAGAGAGAGAGAGAGAGAGAGAGAGAGAGAGAGGTTTGTGTGTATGTATGTGTGTAACTAACTCACGCACGAACTCATCGACACGCTTTATTCACAAGATTATTGTTCCGATATAGAAATATTAAATTATTAAATTTGCTTCCACGACGTAAAGTAAATGGAATTAATTAAATATTCGGACGGCGTGAAAAGCAATTTCATTAATAGGGATAATCGGCGCTTCTACGTGACCGAAGAACAAGTGATAACCACGAAGAGCTTTAGATGGCAAGGATCATGAAACCCATTCTGTAAAATACATTGTTAAGGGACGGTCCAAATAGGTTTATAAATTTGTATTATCAACCAATTTAATTGTCATAAATGAATGTATTTCAGAAATTATATATATATATATATATATATATATATATATATATATATATATATATATATATATATATATATATATATATATATATATATATATATATATATATATATATTATATATATATATATATATATATATATATATATATATATATATATATATATATATATATATATATATATATATATATATATATATATATATATATATATATATATATATATATATATATATATATATATATATATATATATATATATATATATATATATATATATATATATATATATATATATATATATATATATATATATATATATATATATATATATATATATATATATATATATATATATATATATATATATATATATATATATATATATATATATATATATATATATATATATATATATATATATATATATATATATATATATATATATATATATGGCTATTTTGGTTAGAGATTAATGATACCAAAATTAATGAAGAATTACTAATCTTACCAGATTTGTTAAGTCATTTAAATGAAGGAACGAGCAAGTGAAAACAAAGAGAAACGAATGCCTTATTAAAAAAAGAATTACAAAGCAAATATGTGACCCTCTATTCTCCTACAGTTGTAATTCAAAGTTTATGACGTCATTGCCCAAATGAAAACTCCCAAGAGAAATAGAGAACTTAATGAAAAACGATTGTTAAAGTTATTATGATAATCAATAAAAGTTGTCACAATTGAGGAATTTGGTCTGAAGAAGTTACTAACAAAATTGTTAAAGTTTGGCTTCATAAAAGGTGAAAGGAATCAAAAACACTAATTTGGGAATCCCCAAATTTGGGAGTTTCCGATTTTCTCTCTTAGGGGGGGAGGGGGGAATGAGTAATCTTCTTTGGTAAATCGGTGGAACAATTTAAATATTGCACATAATTTTCTTAATTTACATCTGATCTGCATCAAACAAAGAGAAAAGTGAAGAATTAGGCAACTTCTAAAATGTCGAATTCGAGCGTTTTTCTATATCTCTATCTAGTATTTCTTTACTGACATTTGAAAATAAAAAAAAATAGCCTAAGCATTTTTTATCTCCGGGCTCATAACCTTTATCGAAATGAATTGAAAACTGAACTATTCAACGATAGTTCTAATATCTAAAATCCTTTTAAATGAATTTTTTATATTTTCTTCCAAAAAAAAGTTCTAAAGTCAAAAAATAAGTTTAAAAAAATTATATATGTGAAAATTTGCGCTATTTTACTTTTTCCAGTCGTCTGATTATATGAAGTTTTCAGGGCATGTAGAATTGTGTAAATTACACTTTTTTAATTTAGATTAATTTTTTTATACCCAACAATTAACCTGTGAAAAGCACTAAACAGCAAAAATGTCAACTAAATCTTTAAATTACGAAGAGCTCCATATTGACCTACCTACAAAAGCAACTCTTCGAAGAAATTAAAGATGTTAGAACTGATTCAGATTTTTCCACTTAAAAGTTCCAGATATGTATGTATCTTATATTTATTTCAAAGAAAAATATTAGATACATTCAAAAGGATAAGGTAAACACTCATTGAATTTCCGAGAAAAAATCTGAAAAATATATAAAATAACACCTAGTTTTAATTATCAAGAATTCTTACCCCGCACCAGCCAAAGTTTTTCCAACCCACTACCTTTCGAAAAAATAAATTTTGTGTATCCATTCGTAATTACTTTAGATTCCAAAAAATGGGTTCGGAGAGAGAGTTAATTAAATTAACAAATTGGCAACATAAATTTGGGTGGTGGTAATAAATTTAGTGGGGAAAATGAGTAAATTAATAAGACCTCCATATTTCCAAATATACTGGAAAACAAATGGGTGGACCGAGAGAACAAAATAGATATAACCTAGCATAAAATTATCATATATATATATATATATATATATATATATATATATATATATATATATATATATATATATATATATATATATATATATATATATATATATATATATATATTATATTTTATTAAAAGTTCACATCTCACGGGCATTGCCCTATTCGAGGAGAGGAACTTTTCTAGGTAGCATATACCTAGGATCCCCAAGTGGGATCGAACCGGCGCCCTCAAGCACTCTACCGTTTGAGCCACGGTAGACGGTATATATATATATATATATATATATATATATATATATATATATATATATATATATATATATATATATATATATATATATATATATATATATATATATATATATATATATATATATATATATATATATATATATATATATATACTATATCAAGACATAACATTATTTAATATAAATTTCTTAAATATAAACGTAAAATTGTGCGTGAGTGCACTTGTGTGTGTGTGTGTGTGTGTGTGTGTGTGTGTGTATAGGTGAGTGTGTGTGAGTAAGAGTGTAAAATGTCACTGCTAACCTCGATCAATATTTGTTGTAAAGTATATATATTTATTAATGTTTTTAAAAATAAATATTGATTTCAAAGTTATTTTTATATTTATTATTATTATTATTATTATTATTATTATTATTATTATTATTATTATTATTATTATTATTATTATTATTATTATTATTATTATATTATTATTATTATTATTATTATTATTATTATTATTATTATTATTATCATTATTATTATTAGCGAAGTTATAAAATTCTGCATATTTTAAACACTCGAGAACTTTAAATCCCAGTGTTTGAATAAATAAAATAAATAAATAAATAATGAAAATAAAAAAATATAAATAAATAAATAAAATCCCAATTGAGCTGGTGTCTCAGATAAAGAAAATATGTTTTGGTTGATGGTGACTACACTAAATATCAACCTTTCATCCTTCTGCATTTCCTGACAATATTAAAAATTAGCAAACCTAGTCATCTGAAGTTTAAAAAGATAACGAATGAATGTGAATTTCATGTTGTCACTTCAGAATATTGATGCCTTATTATGGTATGTAATTATAGAACGAGAAACATCAGGACAAATATAACTAGTGTGTGTATGTGAGGTTGTGAAAAGCATTAATGAACCCCAACAGTTCAATCATTCATTTGAGCTATATTCCAATTTTTCGGGAAAGTTTTCCTTTTCATAGGAGGATCCAATTTGAGAAAACTAATATTACTTTAACCGATTACCCTGAAATT
>SEYY01000594.1:75000-77500 GCA_009176605.1 Armadillidium nasatum
ATCATCTTTTCCCACTGCCCTGCTCTCCATCTATTCGCTTTGCACAACACCTGTGAGTTGGCCAACTGTAACGTATAAACATGAGTCTGGTGAGCTCTGCTAAGATTTGATAAGATCCCTAAATGTCTTAAGAAAGTTAATACCATTTGTGATAGTGACAATATGAGGAGAGGGTCTAGACTCTTCAGTTCAAGGGTATAATGTGAGTAGAAGACCAATTCTAAATATAAAGTGGGTAAAAGGCCTATTCTGACCCTCAAAGTTTTCCAATGTAGCTCACGAAAATAAAGTTAATAATAAGGACAGTTAATAATAATAATAATAATAATAATAATAATAATAATAATAATAATAATAATAATAATAATAATAATAATAATAATTTTGTTGTACTTACATCAAGATTATTAATTATCTTGTAATTAAGATTTATTTCAACTATCATAATTAATAATAAATCCCTCTGCATATAATAAGCCCAAGAAGTATTGGTTTAGTAAAAGTAATACGGGAAAAGACATTTTTCAGCAACACACACACTTAATTAGTCTCTCAATCAGAATATTTTTATCCATCCGGTAGAAGGAGGAGGGATTTTTTTTTTTTTTTTTTTTAACAGTTCAAAAGGTAAAGCCCTTTCTAGGGGGAGATTGGATAGTGTCGCTGAGAATTACGACTTAATGAGTACTATTTTCTCCACTTTTTCAAGAAAAGTTCTGCGAGGGTTTGGAATCTCTCCCTCCACCCCCTAGATATGTGATGTGCAAATGCCTTCATTAAGACCAAGCAAATGAGGTTATATAAAAAGATACAGTAAGAAGTTTCCCTAGAACCCCAAAACTCTTCAGAAGTTGTTGTTGTTGTTGTTGTTGATTTTTTTTTTTTTTTTTTTTTTTTTTAAGAGAAACAAAATTATAGCATGAAAAAATAACTCCAAGAATATTAATGACAGGAGAAAATTTAAATTCAGGCTTTTTGAAGAAGATAGATAAAAGAATTTGAGTTTTAAATAGTGAAAAGAATTTTGAGTTTTAGATAGAAAAAAAGAATTTAAGTTTTAGATAGGTAAAAAAAGAATTTAAGTTTTAGATAGATAAAAGAATTTAAATTTTATGAGTTATAGATAGATAAAAGAATTTGAGTTTTTGAAGAGCTTAAAACAATTGAGATTTCTCTTCCTCAAACAGAGTTATATGTTGAAAGGTGTCTCCTTTTCTCTGAACAGGATAAATAACAAGAATACATTCTTCCAAAAAGAGGAAAAACTAGAAGATTGTTTGAAGAAACAAAGTGGTTTGCACCAAAGCAAAGTACGTTAGAGTTTTGCTCAAGAGTCGAGGTAGTGTTAAAAACACAGTATATATATATATATATATATATATATATATATATATATATATATATATTATATATATATATATATATATATATATATATATATATATAATATATATATATATATCATATACGCAGAGAGAGAGAGAGAGAGAGAGAGAGAGAGAGAGAGAGAATGTTCGCAAGCGTGTGTACTTTAAATTTATATCTTACATTAAGAAATTAATATATCAACAACAATAAAACATGAATGTAATTATTATTATTATTATTATTATTATTATTATTATTAGGTTTTATTATTATTATTATTATTATTATTATTATTATTAATTCTGCACTCACTAATGTCCCAAAAATCTAAAATCGATTCCAATAACACTATCCAAGACCCCTTTTAAAATTTATCATTCAAAATTGAATTATTTCTTGTAATCCTAAAAAGAGCAAATATTTGCGTGTACAGAAGAGGTTGGGACTGTGACTGGTGGGGGAAGAGGTTGTGAGGGGGAGAGGGGCTCATACTCTTTCGAAAAGTCACGTGAATATCTTGGGTGTGAATGGAAAATATAATAGTCTTTATGCGTAGTTTGCACTTAGCAATACAGTTGAAAATATTTTAAATTAACCCTTAGGGAAAGAAAATCAAGTGTGTGTGTGTGTGTGTGTGTCTGTAAGTACGTTTCCGTGTGTGAGCTTTTTGTCTGATGCAAATAGCGGAAATGTAGGATACGGGCTGAACAGGCTGTATCCAACCATTTATTATACAATTATACAAACTAAAAACTGGAGTGGAAACTCTCTCTCTCTCTCTCTCTCTCTCTCTCTCTCTCTCTCTCTCTCTCTCTCTCTCTCTCTCTCTCTCTCTGTATGTCTGTATATTTATCTATATATTTATCTATCCTTTTCTCTCTTTTTCTATCTCTTTCTCGCTTTTCTCTCCTTTTTATCTCTTCTTCACTCTTTCTTCAGACATTTGATGATATTTACCGCCAGAGTGATAATAAATTTTCGAATATGGTCGATATTTTCACTTCGCCATTAAAAAAATGTAACACAAATTTCACAAAATTTATTTTAATTCGCTTTTAATTGTTTACAATAATCAAATTATAATTTTCCAAAATCATCCCCATAAAGTAAACACAATTCTAAGAAAATCTCT
>SEYY01000594.1:82500-85000 GCA_009176605.1 Armadillidium nasatum
CTTCTAGTGAGCTCAAGGTGAAAGAAGTTTTATGGCAAATGTAAAAAGATGCTAGTCCCACTGGCAGGGTGAAAACCCTTCTGATAGTGGATATATATATATATATATATATTATATATATATATATATATATATATATATATATATATATATATATATATATATATATATATATATATATATATATATATATATATATATATACTTTAGCTATATATAATACCTGCAGCAAAATAATGGAACATTATAATGCGGAAGGTGGAAGATGTTTAAAAACAATCTTAAAAAAAGCCCAAAACAGCTCGAGAGGCTTTTGAACTTCCAAAGCACGTACGATAAAGTCACTTTCGAAAAATTTCTGTAAAACTGACTTTATTCTGCAGTCTTGCTGTTGTTATTATTAATAGAATTATACCGTATATATATATATATATATATATATATATATATATATATATATATATATATATATATATATATATATATATATATATATATATATATATATATATATATATATATATATATATATATATATATATATATATATATATATATATATATATATATATATATATATATATATATATATATATATATATATATATATATTAAAATATAATATGTATATTATATATATATATATATATATATATATATATATATATATATATATATATATATATATATATATATATATATATTATATCGATATATATCGATATACCTTTGCAACATTCCTATGGAATAGTTGTTGTTTCCTTGAGAGGGATCCCTCGGAATGTGCAGATCGCCAACCGAGGTCGATTCTCTCTGGCATGGAGGCATACATTCATTCCTTCTACGAAACCTAATAAGCCATGGTTTAACTCTGATTGTTCTCGTGCTCTCCGCCGCAGAGATGCTGCCTTCAGAGATTTCCGTCGTCTTCAAACTCTAAAAACTCACGCAATTCATATTTCCTCCCGGAATCGTTCAAAATCTATTCTTCGCAACTCCAAAAACTCATTTCTCCTTAGAAAATGCAAAATCTTTCTGGTTCTTCTCTTTCACGTCCTTTCTGTCATTTTGCAAAAAAATGTCAACTCAAACTTTCCTTCTTTCTCTTTCCTTTCTCTAGTATCTTTTGACGGTATAACTGCCGTTTTGCCTTCCTCTAAAGCTAAACTCTTCGCTCAAGCTATTGCTTCTAATTCAACCTTTGACGACTCCGAAGCTGTACCTACTACTTCAACCCCCTCCAATTTATTTATTTCCAAAAATTGTAATTTCTTCTAAAGACACCATTTCTTCCCTCTCTGAGCTTAACACTAAGAAGGAGTACGGTCCTGATAGTATACCTCCTGTGGTTCTCAAAACTTGTGCTTCCAACCTTGCATCCTGCCTTGGTAAACTATTTCGTCTATGTCTTTCTACTTCAACCTTCCCTTCTTGCTGGAAACGTGCGCTCATTCAGCCAGTACCTAAGAAAGGTACCCTCCAACCGCCGTCTCATTTCTTTAACCCCCGTTCTTTCTAAAGTTTTCGAATCTATCCTTAACAGAAAAATTTGGAAACATCTCAATTATAATCTTATCTCTGATCACCAATATGGATTTCGTAAGAAACACTCTACTGGTGATCTTCTTTCCCTTCTCACTGACTTTTGGTCCTCCGCTCTTCGGCATTTCGGTGAATCTTTTGCTGTCGCGCTGGACATATCGAAAGCTTTCGATAGAGTCTGGCATAAAGTTTTGATTTCCAAACTTCCCTCATTCGGAATCTATCCTTCTCTCTGATTTCCTCTCCAGTCGTTTTTACAGCAGTTGTTGTAGACGGCTACGTTCATACTTTAAATCTTTTTAATAGTGGGGCATGCTGAAAGGGTAAGTGTATCGCAACATGTCAGGTACTCTCATGCAACTGAAAGACAATATTCGGCAGCTAATTCATGCTGTGACTCCAAATATGTTGGCAGCAACCTTCCATAACATGGAAAAGTGTGAGCAGACATGCCTTGATGATAATGCCGATCACTTTCAACACTTGTAGTGATGTTAGCACGACTGATATCTATAAAAGCATATCTGGGATCGAAAGCTAATGGGACATCCTGTATTATACAATATATTAAAATTACATGTATTTGCATATTTGAATAAAGAATAAAGAAAGACAATTTAATTCTTCCTTATTATAAAATTGTTAAATTAATTAAAATAGTGAAAATTTCTCCAAAATATATTTCTTCATTTTCTTCTTCATCGTCATCATCTTTGCTAAATTTACTACAATCGCCATCGTTGAAAAATTCTTAATAATCCCATCACTAATATATATATATATATATATATATATATATATATATATATATATATATATATATATATATATAATATATATATATATATTATATATATATATATATATATATATATATATATATATATATATATATGTATATGTGTGTGTGTAGGTGTATCTGTGTGAGTGTTTTTATGTGTATTCAGTTTACATGACC
>SEYY01000594.1:95000-142500 GCA_009176605.1 Armadillidium nasatum
GGAGGAATTGAGTTTTTGAGGCATTGAAAACAACCATGTTCTCTCTGCCCCAATTTGAAATACGAGATAGATCAGAGGTCAGCTGCTCCAAGGCAACCCTCCTTGCGTCTAGTTACTGTTGTTGAGAGGGGCGCCTTTCAAATTGAAAAGAGTAATGAAGGGTGGAGTCATCAGCATAGGAGTGGATAGGAGATGAAGTAACAGAGAGAAGATCATTAATGAAAAGTAGAAAAAGTGTTGGGGATAGGACAGATCCTTGAGGAACACCACTATTAATAGATTTAAAGGAAGAGCGGTGGCCGTCTACAACTGCTGCTATAGAACGACCGGAAAGGAAATCAGAGAGAAGGTCACAGAGAGAAGGATAGATTCCGAAAGAGGGAAGTTTGGAAATCAAAGCTTTGTGCCAGACTCTATCGAAAGCTTTCGATATGTCTAGCGCAACAGCAAAAGATTCACCGAAATGCCGAAGAGCGGAGGACCAAGAGTCAGAGAGAAGGGAAAGGAGATCACCAGTAGAGCGTTTCTTACGAAAGCCATACTGGCGATCAGAGATAAGATTAGAAGTAATTGAGATGTTTCCAAATCTTCCTGTTAAGGATAGATTCGAAAACTTTAGAAAGAACGGAGGTTAAAGAAATGGGACGATAGTTAGAGGGTTGAGAGGGGTCCCCTTCTTCGGCACAGGCTGAATGAGCGCACGTTTCCAGCAAGAAGGGAAGGTTGAAGTAGAAAGACATAGACGAAAAAGTTTACCAAGGCAGGGTGCAAGCTCGGAAGCACAAGTTTTGAGAACCACAGGAGGGATACCGTCAGGACCGTACGCCTTCTTAGTATTAAGCTCAGAGAGAGCAGAAATAACGTCTTTAGAAAAAATTACAATTTTAGGCATAAACGAGTTGGAGGGGGTTGAAGGAGAAGGAACAGCTCCGGAATCGTCTAAGGTTGAATTAGAAGCAAAGGTTTGAGCGAAGAGTTCAGCTTTAGAGGAAGGCAAAACGGCAGTTGTACCGTCAGAAGATACTAAAGGAGGGAAAGAGGAAGAAGCAAAGTTAGAGTTGACATTTTTTGCAAATTGCCAGAAAGGGCGTGAGGATGTAGAGTCAGAAAGATTGTTGCATTTTAGCGGAGAAAGAAGTTTTTAGTATTACGGAGAATAGATTTTGCACGATTCCGGCTTGAAATATAAGTTGCATGAGTTTCTAGAGTTTGAAGACGACGGTAATCCCTGAAGACAGCATCCCTGTGACGGATAGCACGAGAACAAGCAGAGTTAAACCAAGGTTTGTTAGGTTTAGTAGAAGGGAAAGAATATGGAATGTACGCCTCCATGCCAGAGAGAATCACCTCGGTTATGCGCTCAGCACACTCAGAGGGACCTCTCCCACGGAAACAGTAATCATTCCATGGAAAATCAGAGAAGTACAACCGCAAGTCAGACCAGTTAGTGGCACCGAAATGCCAGAAACGTCTCCTCGCCGAAGGAGGGGGCCGTTCTTGCGGAAGACTTGAAGAGACAGGACAAGATACAGAGATAAGAAGGTCATGGTTGTTCTGGATATAAAATTGGAAGGCGAGTTCACCAGCTGGATCGTGAGAACTAGATGAAAGCCATTGGCGGTGGTGAACATTGAAATCACCTAATAAGATGATTTCGGAGAAGGGAGAAGAAGAAAGAATGTGTTCTATTTTGGAGTTAAGATAGTCGAAGAATTTTGGATAGTCTGTAGAGTTAGAAGATAAGTAGACAGAACAGATAAATTTAGTTGTAGAGTTGCAAGAAAGTTTAAGCCATAAAGTAGAGAATTCAGAAGACTCCAAATTAGAAACACGAGAACAGACAACATCATTGCGCACATAAGCGCAACATTCGCCTTTGGCTGAAAATTGAGGATAGAGACAGTAGGAGGAAACAGAGTAGGGCTTGCTGTCAGAGCACTCAGACACCTGAGTTTCGGTTAAGAAAAAGAGATGAGGTCTAGAAGAAGAGAGGTGGTGTTCGACAAAGTGGAAATTAGTAAAAAGACCGCGAATGTTGCAGAAGTTTATGAAAAAAGAAGATCGTGCACCAGGGCAAGCCGGCATAGAGGTCTTGGTGGCACCAACCCCATCACCGGAGGCCACCAACTCCCAAGCGGTGATGGGGGAAGGAGTGGATGAGGGGCATTCTTTGGATGCCGCCCCTCGTAGCATCTCCGAGGCAGTTCTACGTTTCGCCATTTATTCTTTTGTTATATTAAAGGTAATGTAGGAGTAAGCGCTTGTAAATTTGTAGGAACGTGAGAAGGGAGTTGGGGAAAGGAGAAGTGGGAGCATAGACACTCCCATGTGGGACGAGGGTACACTAGAGACTCTCTGAGAAGGTGAAACGCGAAAAGGAGCGAACCAAAGGGCAACGGAGTGAAAGGGGAAGGTCTAGCCCACCCTATCACTCCGCGGTTAAGCCCAGTGGGGGGTACTTTCATCGCTTCGGACGGAGCTACGTCCTCCCCTTCTAATTTGTTTCGTGTTACCCAATGTTAAAATAATTTTTGTGAACTTAAAAATTTGGTGAAGCTTTAATCCCTTTATTTGAAATAAAAAAAAACATTAATAAGTTGAATGAAATGAGAAACTGTGTAAAAGACTGATCTATTAAATGTTACTCGATGTGCACCAAATTTTCAATTGGATACATGAATTTTAAAAAGGTTAATCATTTATTTGATTAATTGTTGTAAGTGAACTACTAACTATCAAGTTTTAACAAGGACAATTTATCGTACCCCTTTCCTTAAATATTACAAATTTTATGTAGCTGCGCAGACTCATGCGAGAAGCCATTCCAAAATTTTTGCGAAAACTATAAACAGACAACAACTGAGAGTTCATGCAGCTTTGAAGAAAATTGGGAGAAATTTCGATCAGTTTTATCAATATTTTTTTTTATGCACAGCATGATCTGCCACTTCAAAACGGATGAAGGTTCTGACTTTTCAGATTTGTTACGTTTTAAATTGCATCCGGGGATAATATTTTGCAGGATCATTGCAATCGGGAGCCATAAACTCCTTATATATATATATATATATATATATATATATATATATATATATATATATATATATATATATATATATATATATATATATATATATATATATATATATATATATATATATATATATATATATATATATATATATATATATATATATATATATATATATATATATATATATATATATATATATATCGCATAGAATCCAAAATAAATTAATTCAAACTTGTTGTAATATACTCAAAAGCAAAATAATTGAGAAAGTGAGAAGTGCATCTGTTTTTTCAGTGTTGGCTGATGAGACAAGTGACATTTCTGGTACGGAGAAGTTACACTTGGTGTTCGGAATCTGCGTTGTGATCAAGAAAAAAGTCGATAATTTGTGAAGAATTCCTGGGATATGTACCGATGCAAGAGCTTAACTCTAAATCCATTTCACAAACCATTATTCAATTTCTAATAATTGCAATTTAGATTTAAATCTACTCAATGACCAAGGGTATGACGGCTGTGCTGCAATGTCTGGTCACATCAGTAGCGTTCAGTAATTAATTAATGACAAGTATCCACTGTGCCAGACATATATTGAATTTTGTCATCAATACTGAACGATGTCCATTTATTCCGCCAAACTTGAACCTGTGAGGATTTAACTCCAGCAAATAAACATGAACATGAAGTCAACAAACGATCACGTACCTAAATTAATAAATGTGCTTCAATCTCTCCTAATAATGCCTTGGCAGAGTTCACTACCGTCTTCGAGAAACCTGAAAAAATTTGCGAAGAGCTATATATTAAATTCAGAAGTTCTTCAGTGGTTGCAAGTGCAAGACAGACTCATAGATCGAATCTACCTTCTGCAAATCTAGAAGATTTTTCCTAAATATCTATATTCGTCCCGTACTTGAACTCAGTTATTTCTTTTCTGTGGTGATCGTTTCTCTTCTACGAACGAGAAAGCATTTTCGCTTATGCAGCTTCATCCATATGCTATGAGAAATATGGATAAAACGTCATTTCTGGCTGTTGCAGAAAATATAAATAATGTTTACAAAGATATTTTACCGAACTTGTGGCCGAGGCTACAACATGGTATGAGATATGGAAAAATTGTGAAACCTCAAATAAATCCCTTGAGTACGCAGTTTTCATTCTTCAAGCAACACCATTTTACTCAGCTGTGGCCGAGGCAATCAAGATTGGTCTGACTCTTCCAGCGACAACTTGTAGTATTGACCATCCATTTAGTAATCGGTATACAATGGGAAACAAGAGACTATGCGGACTGCTCATGCTTAGCGTTCACTGGAAAAGAGAAGAAAGAGAATACAAGAGAACACTGCTGAGTTCATTAACAAGGTGACGAACATATTTGAACAGTAACCAAGACGACTCAAATTTTTATTCTACTAAACCAACACCCACTACAAAACTGCCGGTTAGGCTTAATCCCAAGATGGTCTAAAAATTCATATATACCTCTAATTTGGCTCATGTTATACTATATGATACCTATAAACCATCCACATATCTATCCTAGCCCCTTCTTAAATACTGCAAGAGAATCACAGTCAGCAATCTCCTGTGGCAAGCTATTCCAAAAATTAACAACCCTATTACTGAAAGAGTATTTTATTTTTATTTTTTTTTAGATCGAGATGGCATGACTTCCTTTTAATTTTCTTTTCATGCCCTCTAGTTTCTCTTCCATAGTCCACTATAAAGTGTTTTTCAATCTCAGTATTACTGTCAGATGTAAATATTTTGCAAGCTTGTATCACATCTTCTCTTTTAAACCGAGAATATTTCCAGTTCCTTCAACCTCTCCTCATAGCTCTTACTCTCGAAGCCAGAAATAAATCTTTCTTGCTCGACGTTGTACTTTCTCCAGCATATCTATGTATTTTCTTAAATGTGGAGCCCAAACTACTGCACAATGCTCAATTTATTTAAATATAATACCAGGCTATTAAATAGTTCTTATAACCTCTTTGCTCTTTTAAACTACATTGCGATGTATTATACCTAACATCTTATTAGCTCTATTCCTTGCTTGCAAACACTGATCACTCACTTTCAGATTACTACTTAATAATCACACCTAAATCTCTTCTTGGTTCACAGTCTCAAGCCAGTCTTCATTCATATCATAATTAAATCTTTCATTTGAGTAACCTACATAAAGAACTTTACATTTTTTACTATTAAAATTCATTTGCTACTTATCTGCCCATCCAAGGAGTCTCTCTAGATTCCTTACTGAGGTGACCACACTAACATTTGATTAAAATATTTATATCAGAATTTAATAAGTAAAATGTCTCACTAAATTTTTCAATTTCATTTTAAATTTATTTTACTGTGATTTTCATTTTATGTTCGAAAATAATTTTTTTACTATTTTCAAATATTTTCCTTCATTTCCTCGAAGCTCACACGCTAGCCAAAGTTCATATTTTTTCAAGAATAAAGTTTCAGTGGTGCTGAAAAGCGAGTTATTCTGACTTCTTTTGTTTGATGAGTTTTAGCCTACATGCTTTATAATTGACATGGCCTATTTGTGATGCGTGTCGAATCTAAATATAAAATTTCTGTAAAATAAGTTCAGTGTTTTTAATATTGAAAATTTAATGTATTCTGATTTTTTTCGTGATATAAAAAGAAATGTCCAAATATTTACATTAAGCTTGAAAATTTTAAACAATAAATGGACAGGCGGGTTTCTGTTTCATAGGACCGACACTGGGATCAGAACAGCATTTTAATATGGAAAAGGTGAAATGTTGTAGGTCTTTCGTGTTCTTAAAATGGATTTAATTTTATCCATTTCGAATTTGGATAGTATTCTATTTTATCCACCATTATATAGTTGTCTAGTCCTATGTCTTAAATTGTTATTTTCAATAATGGTAGGGAGTTAAACTTCATTTGGTAATTGTTTACAGTGGTCTAAGCTGGCATTTTATAATTCTAGAAAATTGAAATGTACTTTTTATTAATCTACACAGAAAAATCAAGTTAAGGTAAATTACAATATTTTTATACTATATGAAAATTGTAAATTTTTGTGCTAAAATTGAGAAACTTTTTATTTAAACTATTGAGAATCTTAAAAATAAAATGTCAAAATAATTAAATAATGCCTATAGAAGTATGAAACACCACTTTTGTATTAGTATAATAAATTCATTAAACCTTAGAAATCGGAACTTAAAAAGGTACTAATACTGATTTCCAAGATATATATTTTTTTTATTTATTTTGAAAATAATACCTGGCTATAATAATTTCAGTGATATATAAGGTTATTAATACGAAGTTTTATTGATAACTTTAGAGAAGTGGGTACAAATTTTTTTTCTATCCAGGTTAACTACGTTTACAAAATGATCGGAATTTGTTTTTTATACAGTTATTTGATAATTGCAAAAGAATTTTGTAAGGAAAAAAATAGTCTTAATTTAATTTTTAATAAAATAAAAATTTTTAAAATAGTTATAATAGTAACCTGGTTAAAATAGTCAAAGGACAGTGTGCCTTAAAATAGTATGATACGTATTTCCAACATGATAATTAATACCATATTAAAAAAATCGTAATTTAATCATTTGAAATAATTAATTTTTTTAAATTTAGTTTTTGCTAGTTTTTTCTTACAAAATCATTTCCCCTTCATCAATTAACCATAAAAAAAAAAAGAAGAAAAAAAAAAGATAATTTTGTCTATGTAGTTAGTTTGACAAGGAAAAGATTTTGGTCCCCCTTCTCTAAATAAATACCTTTTTCTGATATATTAAAAAGAAAGAATTCATATATTTTTACCAAATGAATTTAAAATTATAGGGTATTTGTGGTAATTCAACTCTTTTGTGCAATCAACATGAAAATTTCAAGAATAACAAAATGAATGTTGATGATTTAACTATCTACAGGTCAATTATCAAGTCAATTTGACAAAGGGAATATTCTGAAAATTTTGCATAAATTTTGCTACCATGCACGTGTCCAAACATTTTTTTTTTTTTTTCAAATTATTTCTAGGTGATTTATAATACTATTCTTATCCATTTATATTTATCAAAAGTTCTACAGAATAGCCATTTTTAAATAATATTAATTGGTGGTTGACTAGTTTTACCCCATTTCATTTTTTAGTCACCTGAAATTTTTTTTTTGTTTTTGTTTTTTTAAATATTAATTTTCATATTTTCATGTACTTTTTTATATTAAAATTTTCAGAAAGGTTCATATTTCTTTTTAAAAAATGATACATATAGTTATCATGTAATCCGGATTTTTTTTGCACATTCCAAAAGTCAAATATTTGAAAAATTGGTTAGTTTTAACCTGTTTAAGCTAAGAAGATCAATGTAAATAATTACCTTACTGTAAAAAGAAAAAGAAAATAATGGAAAACAAGAAGAAAAATCTTAATTTTCTTACATTTTGTTTTGATTTATTCCACCATTAATAAGTATAATTTGCCATTTTAACCCCAGCAGACAAACCCTGGTTTTCTCTTATTTTTAGCTGGGACCCTGATCAGTCTATATCTGCAAACTTTGAAACCATTAATTTAAGACCTTTGCTTAAATCATTTATATATATGAGGAACAATAGTGATCCCAGCACAGAACCCTGTGGGACCCCACTCTTCACTGTTTTCTATAATGACTTATTTTCATTCAATAGCACACACTGCTATTAAAAGGAAATAACACTGTTCTTCAACCACTCTTTAATCCATTTGTGCACCACTTATACCACACTGTGACAACTTTTGCATCTACTGGGGTACCTTATCAAAAGCTTTACTAAAATCTAAATGTATAACATCAACTGGATCACCCCCATCTATACATTCAGTAATACATTCCATAAATTCTAGAAGGTGAGTCTGACATGATCTACCCTTTCCTAAACCATGCTTTGAGTTAAGCAGGATCTTGTTATCATCCAAATGTTTCTCTATATGACTTTTCAGCAACTTTTCCAAAACTTTTACTACCAGAGATGTTAAGCTAACTTGCCTATAATTTCCTAGATCTTCTTTACTACCTCTCTTATAAATGGGCACCACATATGCCGTTTTCCACTCTTCACTTACCTCTCTAAAACTACTACAAATAGTTTAGGTGAATATTTTATTAAAAGTTTTATGAACCATAGAATCTATATCTTAAAAGGAAAGAAAATAATGAAAACCAAATCCCTGTGGCTTATATAGCTTGTTTTTCCCTGACTGAGTAAGCGTTAGCTCTCAATGGCCATATAAGCTAAAAAATTTGGGGTGGCAAAGAGGCATATTACCATTCTGTTCAAGTATTATTAGAGGATGAATTGAAAAATTCTGCTAGTGCTGATTATTTAGTGTGTAGACCTACATAAGAAAGTTGTGTTCAGATTTTATTTCAAACTCTTACAGCATTCCAATGAAAAAAAAAAAAGGAAAAAATTCTGATACTGGTTGTATTTTTCACATTATTGCAATATATGATTAGAAATGTCAATTAAATTTTTTCTAACCAATATTTTATTTTTTCTTTGCAGAGCAGTAAAATTGCATTTGTAATTAGTTGTACTACAGTTTTGTAGTTACATAGATTTTAGTATATGTTCATTTTACTTTCAAAACTAATGCATTTACCATTATTATAAATTATTTAACTCTCTCTAAGGTTAATATAATTTATATCTAGTTACTAATATATGTATTTTTAAGCCTTAATAAAATGGGATCTCAACGCATATTTCATCACATTATTGTTCGAACACTTCATGAGGATGGAACCAAATCAAATAAGTATCCAGACCCTGTGTCTCTACATATTGAGTATGATCCTCATGGATTGTCTTGCCAAATTAGAAATGGTAAGTCAATAATATTTTAATGATAGTATTTTTGGGAATCTGAATATTTTTTTTTTAGTAAAAGTTTAGTGTTATTATTTACATATGATATGGTACTTAAGGACAAATTTTTGGGTACTTGTATTTGTTTCAAAAGTCAAAAGCACTCGTACTTGAGCCAAATTACTTGTAAAAAAAAAAAAAAATTAAATAAATTAAATACTTTTAAGTACAAGTTAAATTTTAAAAGTAAAAATCCTAAAAAAGATTATTTATCCTGAAAAACAAAAACAAAGTGTATATCTGATCCTCATATCTTAGATTTATCAAAAAAGTTTTTGTATTTGTATAAATCTATTATTATTATTATTATATTATTATTATTATTATTATTATTATTATTATTATTATTATTATTATATTAAATTTTGTTTTGCAATTTTAGAAGAGTTCAAACTTTCTTTCTTTTAGCACTTTTCTCCCACTCATTATTAGGGCCCCTTAATTAATTAAACTAAAAATTTAAAATTGTATTTATGAAAAAAAAAAAAAAATAAAATATATATATATATATATATATATATATATATTATATTATATATATATATATATATATATATATATATATAATATATATATATATATATATATATATATATATATATATATATATATATATATATATATATATATATATATTCAAGCTTTTTGGGTAAATAAGATCTTCATTTATATATATTTGCAACTTTCTACTTGGAACCTAAAATTTTTAAACAATCATTAATTATATAATGACAATAGTAAAGTAACAAAAATTTTATAGCAATGACAATAGTAAATAAATATATTAGTAGTCTAATATTTAAAATGAAATAGAGTCAGCAATAAAAATAAAAAAAAAATTCACCATAATCAAAATGAAAATGAATGGGTCAATAATATTAAAGAAAATTAATTACAATAATAATTACCATGATAGAAATAATACTAAAACAATCAAATTACCTGTCATAAAAATATAGAGAGAGATATATAGAACAAAACAGACAAACATTTTATTCATTTATTGTCTAGTAAATATTAATGATAGTAATGATAATAGTAATAATTAAAATAAATAACACCAATAATAATATGTAATGATAATAGTAATAATTAAAATAACACCAATAATAATACTTATTTACATCTCAATGAAGAGAGAGAGAGAGTACAAATCAATCAGACTAGACTTTTCATCTCTTAGTAAATATAATAAAATAATAATTATGAATAATAATAATAAAAATTCTATCATTTTAACTTTCTTTTAAACTAAAATAAACCATAAAATAATACTGAACTTATCAATATGTAGAGAATGAGAGAGAAGAAGCAAAAACAGACAGACATGTTATATATCTATTTTCCAGTAAATATGTAAATAATAATAATAATTAACTTACAAATAATAATTGTTTTTCTCTTCCACCAAAATTAATTCATTTGAAATTCTCTATCCAATGAAAATTTAATATTAAATTAGGAAGAAAACTAATAATAATAATAATAATAAAAAATAATAACAATAACGATGATAGTTTTAAATTTTAAATTGGAATTTCAAAAATCACAATTAAAATGTGTAATCTGTTTAGGAAGTGTTATTGTAAATGTGAAACAGAAAAGCTTACCTACACAGTCCAAAAAAAGTGTGAGTAAAAGTGATGCAGAATTTAGGAGGATGTATCAAGATACCTTTTGGAGGTGGTTTTAAGATACATTATTGTCCAATAGGGAAATAGGGTGATATCTAGGTTTCATGAGATTGGCGGGTACATCGGAAAGTGTGATGTGATATAAGGATTTTATCTAGCTTTTCATTATAAGAAAATGTTCTCGATGATTCCTTTAAATATCTCTATTTTAGGGAAAATCTGTTGTTAGATAAAGTGATTGTATTAAAACAACAGTAGATATGATTTGATTTAGTCATATTAAGATAGAAAAGAAGATATGAAATGGGATGTTCTCGAGTGTTTGAAGATAAATGAAATTTTATTATTTGAGTCTTAAAATGTATTTTATTTTAAATATTTATTAAATAAGAATTTTATATATATATATATATATATATATATATATATATATATATATATATATATATATATATATATATATATATATATATATATATATATATATATATATATATATATAATCAATAATAGTATATATTGTTGTAATCATTAAAAAAAAATCGATGACTTTTTAATTATTAAGTATGTAATTTAATATTTTTATCACTATATATTACAATTTCCCCCCCCCTCCTTAACTGACAGATTTACACATTTCTTTATTGATTTGTCCTCTTTTATAATGGAAATGTCAGGAATACTTAACTGTTAGTTTAAAAGAAATAACATTTTCATGGGCTAAAATAGTGTAGAAATTTATTTTCCTAATATTTCAACCTATCTACATTTACCTTATTAAAATTTTTTTGCTTCTCTAGATATGCATTAGCAATTAGAGTTATTATTGCTAATGGTTTTCACTCAAAACAATTAAACTTTTTTTCGACAAGTTGAAGTTTTGAGAAGAACAGTGTTCTTTATTTTGAAAAGTTTTAACAACATTTATGTTTTTGTTCACTTTGTCATTTAGAATTTTTATATAATATATATATATATATATATATATATATATATATATATATATATATATATATATATATATATATATATATATATATATATATATATATATATATATATATATATATATATATATATATATATAAAATCTTATAGGCAAAACCAATTTAGTAGAAATTCCTGTAGACCCAAAAACAGATTGCTGCAAAGCAGGTCTGAAGAGCTACATATTTTCATCAATCCAAGAAGATTTAATGATAACTTTTCACTCGGAAGCAGGTAATTGAAATTTGAATATATATATATATATATATATATATATATATATATATATATATATATATATATATATATATATATATATATATATATATATATATATATATATATATATATATATATATATATATATATATAATCATTTTTTGTAAAACTAAATTATATTTTTAGCTAAACAGAAATAAAGGTAACAATTTTTTAACTATATAGAGACTCCAGAGAAATTAAAATAAACATTTATTAATATTTAACAGTTCATTATTATTCCTAGCTTGTTTTGAGCTTTAAAATAGAAAATACATCTTCAAAAGCATTAATATTTTCAAAGGAAAAGGTAAAATATAATCCTGTCATGTAAAATTGTCTCAAATTAACCACTTAAATATTCTAACATTATTTGGCAGTTAGTTTATACTAATTTATTGAAAATTACAATAAAGGTTAATAGAAGTATCATGACAGTTACCTTAATGCAAAATATGTAATTCTTTAAAATGGGTATTCTTGAACAGTTTATTTTGTCAAGTAATGATTATCACTGGATTTAAATTTTTAGCTTTTTGTCATAATGGTGATAAGCTAACCTACCTTCCCCCTCCCCCCCCAAAAAAAAAAAAAAAATTCATATTGGAAGGTGCAGGGGAGTGGCGGAATATTTGAGTTTCTATAGTTTTAAAAATCATGGTACAGAAATGAAATTAATGTCAAATAATTTATATTAAATAATAATAGTTATAATTTCTGATTGCAAATACAATTTTAATTCATTATCTTCAACAGTTTTAGAACAAAAAAAATTTGTCACAATTCAGACTTGAGATGGGGTGGAGGGGGTCTCACAGATCTCTCTTTATATATCCTGTTTTTCGGCTCGTTGGTTTCAATGTTAGTCCTTGAGTTTTATAAACTCTCAGGGTGAATTTTCACCCTTTCAATTGGACTAGCATCGTTTTCCATCTAAACCTCTAAACACACACTCCTAGAGCTCTCTAGATTATGCTTCTTGAAGCAATGGCTTCGAATGCTGATCATGGAATTATTACAAGCAGTTAGCAGAGGAATCAAAGGACCAGGTTGCTAGTCCTGTTACTGTCACCCTTCTTTTGGTTCTCATATGATTAGATCCTGTCGTCGATATTCGTGCTCATGTTCTTTATTTATATATATATGGTAGAAATTTTAGTAGGCCTCAGGCCTTTGCCCATCAGAGGTGAAATATATATATATATATATATATATATATATATATATATATATATATATATATATATATATATATATATATATATATATATATATATATATATATATATATATATATATATATATATATATATATATATATATATATATATATATATATATATATATATATATATTACAGATCGTAAACAATTTCATAATCATATATTTAAGTTAAGACAAGGAAAAGAATCGTCGGTATTTAATGAGCGAACAGATGAATCGAGTGCAACACAGTATTTTCAAGTAAGAATGAAATATGCATTGTTTATATTAATATATTTATTTTATATCATTAGTTTGTTTGAATGTTAAGCTTATAGAATTTTTCTTTTTCTTCCAGTTTTATAGTTATTTATCGCAGCAACAAAACATGATGCAGGTTTGTAAATATATATATTCATACGTATTAAACTGAATATTTGTTTGGTAGGCTGTAGGCTGGACTAGTTATTAATGTTTTCCTATTTTACAGGATTATATAAGAACTGGCACATACCAAAGAGCGATTCTTTCAAATATTTCTGATTTTAAAGATAAAATAATTTTAGACGTTGGGGCAGGATCAGGAATTCTTTCTTTCTTCGCTGCTCAAGCTGGTGCGAAAAGGGTATATGCTGTTGAGGCTTCGTCTATGGCTCAGCATTGTGAGGTATTAGTTTTGTCAAGTATACCTCTGCAGTTGTTTTTCTTTAAGTCCTAATACTACTAGTTTTTTTTTTTTTTGTTTGTTTAAAATTTTTAATTTTTTTTCTTTAGACTCTTGTTAAGGCTAACAATTTACAAGATACTATTCGAGTCATTGCTGGTAAAATTGAAGAAATTGAGTTGCCAGAAAATGTTGATATGATTATTTCTGAACCAATGGGTTATATGCTCTACAATGAAAGAATGTTGGAAACTTACATTCATGCCAAAAAATGGCTTAAATCAGGAGGAAAGATGTTCCCTTCTAGGGGAGACCTTCATGTTGCTCCATTCTGTGATGAAACCCTATATTATGAACAATTAAATAAGGCCAACTTCTGGTGAGTTCTATCTGTTTTCTTTAGTTGGATGTACAACAATACCATTTGGAGAATATTATTAAATCAGGGTGGAAAATTTTCAGGTATCAAAACTGCTTTCATGGTGTTGATCTTTGTGAACTTCGTGAACAGGCACTAAATGAATATCTTCGTCAACCTATTGTTGATACTTTTGATATCAATACATGCCTTGCAAAATCCATCCGATATTCTCTCGATTTTATTGAAGCTGAAGAGAGGGATCTCTACCACATTAGTGAGATATTTTTTGATCTTTCTTTTTAATACATTTGTAGGTTGAAACAGGGTTATTGAAGCTTTATTTCAGTTTAGTTTTATAACACTGAGCTCTTTCATTCATATATATATATATATATATATATATATATATATATATATATATATATATATATATATATATATATATATATATATATATATATATATATATATATATATATATATATATATATATATATAAAGTAGGATTTTTTTTTTTTTTTTTTTTTTTTTTTTTTTTTTTTGGAAAGAAATCAGAAATTTAATTGGCTTGATATCCTGACACTTTTGAAGTATAGCATTGCATTTCGTTATTTTTAATACTATTTAATAATTATATAATATAAAACTAATATAATATATAATATATATATATATAATATATATATATATATATATATATATATATATATATATATATATATATATATATATATATATATATATATCATTATATTATTATTATTATTATTATTATTATATAATAATAATAATAATAATAAAATAATAATAATAATAATAATACTTTACACCATACCTCGCATGATGCAGGGTGGTGTCGACTGTAGAAATTATTATATATATATATATATATATATATATATATATATATATATATATATATATATATATATATATATATATATATATATATATATATATATATATATATATATATATATATATATATATTAACTTTTAATTATACTGCACCACTGTTGAAGTTGGTGGTAGATACAATGGCATATAGGTAATATGAATATTAATTGATAATTATAAACAATAATTAGTATCATTACTTAATTTTATTTCTGTTTTTCAGAAATATAAATTTCTGTAAAATAAAACAAACCCTTAAAACCTTAAACTTTTGCATACCCCTTTTTACTTTTGGATTCAGAAACCAAAATTAAAAAGGAATAAAACAATGTTCGTATATTCTAAGAATATTATCATAGAACATTAGTAGTTCCTTATTTTGGGAGGATTGCTTATTCTTTTTAGCCTCATTTTCCCCCCCTACTAATGTACAGTCCTTCACTTTCCGCTAATGATGGTGGTCCTGAAAGGAATTTTAATGCAAGATTTCTTAAATTCATAAAACTACTTCAACTATTTTTCAACCAATTGAATGGAAAAGAACTCTCCTCACTGTTCAAAATAGGCAAGCTTTCATATTTATAAATTTCCTGATGTAATATTATATGCCACTTTTCTTCCTTTTAGACTCTATAGTCATTTTACTGTCAAAAGAATGTAGCATTCTTTTTGTTCAACTAGTTTCAATTGCTTCCTTACTTAACGATTTTGATGGAGCAGTTTCTTTAACAACAGTCCATTAAAGATATGAAAATGGGACTGTCATCACCAATTCCTTCAGTACTTGAATATTTATCAGACCGCAGAAACTGGACTTTTTTTTATTTCTTGCTATGCCTCAATGATCATATTTCTTACTAAAATATCCGATTATTGTTTAAAAATGTTTGAATTTTGGATCTGAGAAAGTAGTTATGCACAAACATTTATCACATAAATTTGTTAAGTCTTCTTTGTTCTGATTTTTTAAGTCCTTCAACAACTGTAATTATTTTTTATTTTTTTTTTATAACTCTTGCTTTTTAGCGCTTTATCTTTATTTAATTTTTTTTGTCAAAATTGAGTGGATAATTTGAGCCATTGTTTCTTCATGTGTACTGTATATTTTAGTAATATTTTCAAATGGCTCCAGTGAAGGAATTAGTTTTCAAAGATTTGCCACTGGAAATCTTAAATACACCAAAGCAATTTTGGCTGAATATTCATTATTTAGCTAAATCGATATTCGTCACATCCCATATATATATATATATATATATATATATATATATATATATATATATATATATATATATATATATATATATATATATATATATATATATATATATATATATATAATTAGGTATTCCTCTTGAATATCATATTTTGAAATCAAGTATGTTACATGGTTTGGCATTTTGGTTTGATGTGGCCTTTTTGGGATCAACCCAAACAGTTTGGCTATCTACAGCTCCCACGGAACCTCTTACTCATTGGTACCAAGTAAGTAATATATATATATATATATATATATATATATATATATATATATATATATATATATATATATATATATATATATATATATATATATATATATATATATATATATATATATATATATATGAGTAAGGAGGCTAACCGTTTTTTTGCATTTGTATGCAGTATGAAATGTTAAGTATACATCTTGGCATTACTTTAATGTCATACTGGTATTTCTTAAATGTTTCCTATTGTCATGACCCACCTGGAGCTTTTGAATGTTGTTGCATTGTTGTTATTATTTTTTATCATTTTTATATTTTATTTTATTTTGTAATTATTTTTCCATTATTTTTTATATTATCATTATTATTATTATTATTATTATCATTTACGTATTTATTCATTTAATTAGCTTTCATGGTGGGATTGATAATGCTACCAACCTCAAAGAAACTGTCCAGGTTTGAGTTGCTGCACTGCATACATTTTGAAGTGGATTTGATTCTATTGTGAGTTGAGATTGACTGGCTTTAAATTCTGCTTACGTATTGTTTCTCTTCTCTTATGAAAAGGAAGGATGAATGGATATATAAAAAAAAAAAGCTAAAAATTTTAAGTATAGGAAAAAATTGAGAAATGAATCTTATTGTAAATGGAGTGATGCATAAGTAACAGTTTGAAGGGTTACAAAAAAATGGTTGATTTTGGTTATTTAAAAGTTACATTATATTGTATCTTTGTATATTGTTATGTAACACAACTGATGAAATGCCAAAATCTTATATTTTCAAATTATGGCAACAGCAGACAGTTAATGAATACTTTGGCTATTTTAAAAAGTTTATTTCAGTATTTTTTTAATTTTTTATAGATTCTATTTAAGGGATCAAATTACTTGTAAAAGGTTTTGGAGTTACATTAGTAATTCTTTATTTATTTTTCTTTTACTCTTCTTTGGTTACTTGGTTAATTATATGTCTTTCTTATAGGCTGCTACTCCTTTAAAATTTAGTTAGCTAATCTTCATAAATTGTTTTTACTGCCATTTAGAATTGAGCAATGAAATTTTGAAACATTTCATTACCTGGATTTATATATTTTTGTTTTGATTGTTTTGCTTGTGGTATTCAAATTCACATAATTAGAATTTGTACTGAGGCAGTTGGCACTTCACTTTATCTACGCTTTTCAACTTTTATGTTCTTTATTTTATCTTTATATCTTACTACATTGGACAGAATTTTCCTTCAAAGGTTTCGGATTATCAAAGTAAAATACGGAACTTGTAAATGTCAAGCTTTCTATATTAAGCATTTTTAATTGAATAAATTCATTGCCCAAATATCAGGTATCTAGTCTGTTCTCTTTAGTTGTTCTCCATAGCAAACTAGAGCCAACAGGAAAATACTTAATCGGACAACTTCCATTATTTTGATGATTAAAGAGAAGTCGTATGTGCATAATATAAATTTTATATATATATATATATATATATATATATATATATATATATATATATATATATATATATATATATATATATATATATATATATATATATATATATATATATATATATATATATATATATATATATATATATATATATATATATATATATATATATAGGTTAGATGCTTATTTGAAAAACCTATCTTTGTGAAAGAAGGGCAACTAGTCAAAGGAAAAGTTCAGCTTATTGCTAATAGAAGGTATGAATTTACTTTAAATGACATATTTATTTTAATTAATCTTTAACTAAAAATAATGGTAATAATAATTATAAATGTTTTGCAGGCAATCTTATGATGTTAAATTAGAAGTTTTTGTTGAAGGGACGATGACAAGCACAAGTAATTCCCTAGATCTTAAGAATCCATATTTTAGGTATACTGGAGTTGCCCCACAACCTCCTCCAGGTCAAAACACTATGTCTCCTTCAGAAAATTATTGGCATGAAGTAGACGCGCAAGGCGCAAAACAGGGTATTTATTAAAATTATTTTATTTATTTTTTTTGTTTTTTACACCGTATAGTTATTAATTTCTACTTTGCATATATTTTTTTGATAACTTTTTGTAGAAAAATGTGTATGAACAATATTGCAGTGTTCTTTTAGAGTTTGACTAAATATTTTTCCATACAGTTTGCATTAAATTATTATTATTATTATTTAGCTTCCCAAAGTTCGGTACCTGTTATTCAGCAAGCTGATGATTTATTGGAAACATTTAATGAAATGCAAATGATCGCCAAATTTAGTAATTGAAGACAATGTTTATTGTTATAGAAAGCAAGTCTGAGAATCCCTATAAATTTTTATTTACCTAAAATTAATATTTATATCCTTTTTAAGCGTAAGATTTTTCTGTATATATATATATATATATATATATATATAATATATATATATATATATATATATATATATATATATATATATATATATATATATATATATATATATATATATATATATATATATATATATATATATATATGACTGCATAGCATTGGAACTTGAAGGTTTTGATAAAAAAAAAAATTTGTTGTGGTGATGGCCAGAGCTAAAAAATTTCAGATATTGGAAGTGAATAAAAAAAATTTTTAAAAATAAAAAGAGAAATTCAAAGTCAAAATTTTTTAAAATAGCGGAACTGAAACCATCCACAAATATTACTGACTAACTATATATATATATATATATATATATATATATATATATATATATATATATATATATATATATATATATATAAATATATAATATATATATATATATATATATATATATATATATATATATATATATATATATATATATATATATATATATATATATATATATATATATATATATATATATATATATATATATATATATATATATATATATATATATATATATATATATATATATATATATATATATATATATATATATATATATATATATATATATATATATATAATAGTATAGTACAAGCATCCATTGTTAGGGGAAAAAATTTCCCATGGAGCATTCTTTCAGCACCTTTTTCTGCCTTTTAGCTGCACTTATCACCATTTTTCTGACATCATGCCTTTCCATAGAACGTCTAACTTTTTGGCTAATTCTTCATTTAATCCAGTAAATACTGGAGAGGAAAAGAATTTTAAGGGTACTCCTTCATTTGCAATCATTTGGATAATATCAGTTTTAAATTTTTTTGCTGTCATTGATATCGTCACCTTTTGACTTATTACAAATCTTGAAATAGAAGGTTGTATACATAAGGTGTTTTGGGTAACTGGTGTAACATTACTTTTTGTTTTCATCTACTATTTTAAAGATTTCAGGAAGTTTCCTTTGCAAATGGCGATACAGATGACTTCATCAATTGCAACTTGACAAAGCAAAATATTTTCTTCAGTTTCACGTTGTTCGAAATATTTCGATGCTGATGATTTATTACATTTACTGGTTTTCATTCTGAAAATGTTGCGCCACTGTCTCTATACTATCGCTATTACAACGGACACTGCTCTTCTGAACTCTCTCGTCGCATACCTCCTCCATTGAGAAGAGCCTGGGCGACTCGACTTTCTACACAGTCTCATCCTTTCTCTGTCCAACTATCCGACCCCAGACTTAACCGCTATGCTCAATCTTACATATACTCTACTGGTAAAGTCTGGAACACACTCCCTTTATCTGTTTTTCCAACTTCCTTTGTGACTTGCATACTTTTAAACGCCGTGTATCTGGACACGTCGGCCAACACCGACTTTTATAGAATTTTTCCAACTCCGGTGTAAATCAGTAGGCCTTTGGCCTTTGCCCACTGTAGGAGATATAAAGAAAAATAAAAATAATATATATATATATATATATATATATATATATATATATATATATATATATATATATATATATATATATATATATATATATATATATATATATATATATATATATATATATATATATATATATATATATATACATACACAATGTGTGTGTGTTTTTAAAATAAAATTAGAGGCTATGGGCAAAATGTTTCTTAATTCACTGAGAAGTAATAAATTGCAACAAAAATTAAAAAGTATGAAGAAGATAAAATAATGAATTCTAATATAATAGCAGAATGCATTCGGAGCTGGAGCGGTTTCCTTTTTTGGGCTCCAGCTCTGGCTCCACCCACAATCCTAGAAACTGCTCTGGCTCCATCTCCACCAACTTACGGCCCTCGGCTCCGGCTCCCCAGCTCTGCTTTTGACACCTCAAAAGTCTATAGCTTTTTGGATTTTTTATTTTTTTTAAATTAAAGTTAAAATAAATGTTGGTATATCTTCATATTGGAAATAAGATTATTATTACCATTTACTATTTAAAACTGGTTATTAATTAACCAAATAAATTTTATAGATTCCTTCGATCCCTAAAATGAAGTTCATTATTTTCTCCTTTTCTTAAATGTCTTAAATACCCTAACTAATTTTTATGCCTTTTCATTTCCTAACTCATTTCTCAGTTACAACCAAAATGTACGATAGGTACAGAAGAACTTTGCAGTTGTAAATTCAATTGTATTTGAAGTATGAAATAGAGTACTTGATAAATTTAATACCAAAATAAACATTTTCAACTTAGTTAACACTAAATCCAGTAATCGTGGATAAATTATTATATACAAGTTTATTGATGTTGGAAATAATTCAATATACAATCCGAATACCAGTTTCAGGAGTGTTACTGTTATTGACTTTTTCAGTGCAGTTTAAAATTCTTCAAAAATCTTAACTATTATTGCATCAGTATATATGTCAAGTTTTATATATATATATATATATATATATATATATATATATATATATATATATATATATATATATATATATATATATATATATATATATATATATATATATATATATATATATATATATATATATATATATATACATATATATATCACACACACACACACACTGAGCTTGGATCTTGGAATTTAATTTAGACGGTTATTGCGAGGTAACAAATACTTCTAAATCCTTTATTTTGCTAAATAGAATATTATTGATATAGTTTCTGTTTGAAAATTTTACAGATTTTAAAAATGAAAAGAACAACTTCCATATGACTAGAGATACCAATTAATTATGCGAATATACTTGACAGTTTACGATCATGCCCAGTGATAACCACAACAAAATCAGATCTTACTTTCGGAAGTCTGACACTTGCTGAGCTGTGAAGTAGATTAATTAGCCTGGAGGTTAATAATTCTGCTGCTTTCTTAGAGAAGACAAGTCACACACTTAAACGTTGAATTCCTGTTGGGTAAAAATCTGAGAGGCTGGTAACTGCTCCTTGGCAGAATTTTATTGGCATATCTCAAAAGCGAACTGTTGGATTAAAAGGACTTTTTGTTGATATAGAATTTACTCTTTTGTGTTGAATAAAACAAACGATTTAAAATATGCTTTTGTGAAAGTTAAGTTTTTAAAACGTGCGTAAATAGTAAATATTTTCTTGTGGGACACTATATATATAACACAAATATATATATATATAATATATATATATATATATATATATATATATATATATATATACACTATATATATAACACAAAATCAAATCAAATAAAAATATTTTCACACAGGAAACATCTTCCAATACTGTTTTAATACATCATGTTTAAAATATGAAATTTTCAAATTTTTGACCACCATTATTGGAGTTGATATCTGAAGATTGCTATAGTTCGACGTTCCATTTCAGGTGGAAAAGCGGTAATTTCCTGTTGGAATTGCAATCTTTAGGGTAATAAGAGTAAACACGTGATTCAAGGGGAAGAGGTTGAGGGAACGGGCCGGCCGCTCAACATCACGCAACGAGATCAGTCGATCTGGAAGCATATCCACTAACACTTTCAATGTAGCTCCATCTTGCTGAAACCCACGCACTTGCTCTTCAAGTTCAAGATGTTGGAGAAATAAGAACTCACGATGACAACATCGGCAATGGCGCACCACTCAAGAACTCGCTCGAAGTGCACAGGTTTTTCATTTAGCATTCGAGGATTGTCTTCATATTCTCTCATTGAGTTCTTACATATTATTTTGTATAGATGGAATTTAAGGTCTTTGTGCAAGATTCTCCATGCAGTTTTCCGAGACATCACTACAGCCAAAGAATGATTATATATATATATATATATATATATATATATATATATATATATATATATATATATATATATATATATATATATATATATATATATATATATATATATATATATATATATATATATATATATATAAGGGGCTGTTGATTATAAATAAAAAATAAAAGTTGTAAAAACAAAGTAAATTGGAATTCAGTATACAAACATAGAACATGTTAATATGTTTTAATAATTTGAAAGTTTTAGTTCTTGTAATAAATTTTATTTTGACTGGATATCCGGTTCACCTATAATATTATATATATATATATATATATATATATATATATATATATATATATATATATATATATAATATATATTATATATATATATATATATATATATATATATATATATATATATATATATATATATATATATATATATATATATATATATATACCCCTTAAGTCTGAGTGTGGAAAAAAAAAATTTGTTGAAGTGTAGAAAGATTAAAAGTATGTTCTTATAACCAAGATCAACTTCAGTTAGTAGTAATTTTGACACTACTATTATATTACAATATATAGAGCAAATCAGTCTAAAACAGTGTTAAAAATCATATGTGAGTAGTATTTGGCTCATTTCTCTATTTCTGGTTAAGTAATGGAAATAAAAACTAAGCAGCAGTATTTATAAGTAAGGTGTTAAAATGAAGAAAATTTTTTAAAGACATAATGCAGTGATACCTGCTGCAACAGTTAATATTTAGACACCACAAAAAATTTAAATCTGTCAGACTACAGTGACCCAAAGATGATACTATGTTATTTAACATTATATAAGGGAAAACTGGTTCTTGGTTTAAGCTAAAGTGGAATCAATTTATGGATCGTTCTATTGAAAGTATAAGGAAATTGCATTACTATTGCTCTTTATAAGTAGAAGTAACTATGTTAAACAATGTTGTATTGAGAGAAAATAGAGGCAGGTTAAATCCTATTAAAATCAATTTCTTCTTCACAAATGGGGAGAAAAGTATAAAACAAGATGGAGTAAAGCGACTTTTGTACATTTCTTGTTAAAGATAATAATAACTTTTGTATATTTTTTAAAAAATGCAATAGAATTTATTAGTTTTAGTAGGTAGGTAAATGCGTAATATATATATATATATATATATATATATATATATATATATATATATATATATATATATATATATATATATATATATATATATATATATATATATATATATATAATATATAATTTCAGCTGTTAATATGGTTAATGGAATTACAGTTAATGGTTTAGGAGAGGTCGCTTTAGATCAAGGATCTTCGTCTCTTATTACATTAGGTAAGTAATTCATTTATTTTTATGAACCATTTGTTTATTAAGATTCCTTAGAATATTTCCCAGTATTTTTTTTTTTTTTTTTTGGGTGGGGGTGGGGAGAGCATTACATTTTATCACATGTTTTGGTATCTGAAATATAATTATTATAAATGTTTCCTATTTTTTTTATTTTTTTTATCTTAAATCTACTGATATTGGCTCTATTATTATTATTATTATTATTATTATTATTATTATTATTATTATTATTATTATTATTATTATTTAGGACACTGATAAGAGATTTTTTTTTGAAATTTGTAAGTAGTATCTTAAGTTCTTTTTGTTTAAAAAAAAAAAAAAAAAAAAATGATAAATATTAAAAGTAACTTGACCTTTTTCATAGAGTTGTTTGATATTTTTTCTTTGTTTCTCTTATTTTTCCTTGTAAATAATGCTCCTCTTAATTATATTAATTTACACTAAAAATTTCTTTTAACATCATAGTTATTAATATAAATCTTTAAATAACTGAATAACTATAAGCCATGCAAAGACAGCTAAACTGTAGAAACTTGAAATGTATTGTGTTAGAAATGGATACTTTATTCCTTCACAACTACACTAATAATTTTGACCAAAGATTATTTAAAACAGGATTGATCATTTAAAAGTTGTCAAACCAGCTCAGTTTGTGATGTTACTTTCATACCAGCTACAGTTGACATTCTTTTTATGCTTAGAATACTTAAACCCAGCCTAGACTTTATATATATATATATATATATATATATATATATATAATATATATATATATATATATATATATATATATATATATATATATATATATATATATATATATATATATATATATATATATATATATATATATATATATACATACCACACTTGCCCTTGTAAATGGTATGGTATTTATTGAATGGTTTATTTTCTGAAACATTAATTGTCGATACTCTGATTGTTTCTTTCATCTCTTGTTTTTAACCAAAACTCAGGTGTTTGAGTGCTCCATTAGAAAACCCTACAGTTCCCACTTACTGTCTTCTATCTTCAATTTTTAGTCAAAGGCTGATGTTTCGCATATGTATGAAACAATGTTATCTGTTCTCATGTTTCTGATTTGGAGTCTCGAATTTTCTACTTTATGGTTTAGGCTCTTTAGCGAATTTAGTTATAAATTTGCAAAAGAGCCTAAACAATAAAGTAGAAAATTCGAAAGATTCCGAATTAGAAACGTGAGAGAGAACAGATAACATTGTTACATTTTTATTACCTTGTTCTACTGACTGGACTAAATTCTTTGAGTATATAAACTCACATCCTCTCCTTTCTCAGAAATCATTATATTGGGGTCGATTTCTATGCTTCTTTCGTTTTCAATATACAGCTGGTGAACTCTCCTATCACTTTTTTTTTATTATTCAGAATGACCATGAACAGATTGGAGATCAACCCGTATTCCTGTTGTTCTTGAAGATGAACCCTGCATAGTAAATATTTTCTTAATTTACAGTACTACTACTTACACTGTTAAACTCTCTTCTCCTGCGCTCCTCCAGTCATCTTTTTATCTATATCCTATTTTGTTTCAAGTTTTCCACAGGAATGATACCCGCCTTTGAAAAGAAGACGTTTTTGCATTTTGGTATTGTTAATTGGTTAGACTTGTTGTCATATTTTTTATTTCCATATAATGTTTACTGTTTTGGTGAGAGAATTCATTTGGAAATATACAAATCGCGTAGTTGATGATTCTCTTTGTCATGGAGCTGTGGATTCTATTGTTTTCCTCTTCAATTACAACTAATAAACCTTAGACGTTTGCTTGTTTTTGTGCTTTTGACCTCAATGATGCTGTCAGAAATTACCGTAAGCTTTAAACTTTATACACTTCATTCCAGAATAGCAGAAAATCTATTATTCAAGATACTAAAAACATTTTTTACCCATTGAAAGTGCAACAATCTTTCTGGTTTTTCAACCTTGTGGTTGTTATTCTGGAATTTTGCAAATAGTGTCAACACTATCTTCGTTTCTTCCTTTCTTCTCTTTTCTTCCTCTTGTATCTTCTGACGGCACTACTGACGTCTTACTTTTACTAGAGCTGAACTTTTCACTCAAACTTTTATCTCTATTTCCACATTAGATAACTCTACAGCTGCTTATTTTATTCTTCCACCTCCAACTCATTTATGCCTAACAATTATTCTTCTAAAGTTACTTCTGCTTTCTTTAAGCCTAACACTAAAAAAGCTTATTGCTCTGATGGTATCATTCCTGTGGCTCTAGGAACTTACAGCTTCTGAGCTTGCACCCTGCCTTGGTAAACTGTATCAATTTTGCTTATCAACTTGTACCTTTCTCTCCTGCTGGAAATGGTTGCTTATTGAACTTGTGCTGAAGAATGAGAACTCATCTCAACCCTCCAACTATTTTTCTATTGCTTTAACCTCTGTATTTTCCAGTTTTCATATCTATCCTTAATACTAAGATTTGGAAACATTTTAAACATTCTAATCTTACCTTGGATCAGATCAGCAGTATGGCTTCCGTAAGGAATATTTGACTTGTTTTCTTTCCCTGCTCTTTGACTTGGATCCTCTGCTCTTTAACATTTTCGTGAGCATTTTGTTGTAGCACTGAACAAAGCAGAAGCTTTTATTTCTAAACTTCCCCTTTCGGTACTTGCCCTTTGATTTCCAATCTGCCCATTCTATAGCTGCAGTTGAAGACTGCCTCAAAATCCCAGTTGCTTCATTTATCCACTCTACATAAACTTCCACACAACTAAATCTGTGAAAGCACACAACTCAAACCTCCTCCTGTTCTTAATATTCATGTTGATTCCTTTTCTCATGAACTTTCTTTGAAGGATAGCATTGTTTTTCTCACTAAACAAGCTTAAAATGATTTAATGTTCTCACAACTTATACTCACCACATCAGTTGGTTGCTCTCATATCAGTTTTTGCCGTGGTTCACCACGTATTGCTCCTTGAAAAGTTGAGTCTAGGACTCTCCTATTCATTAATTTTCCTGATACTATCAGTATTACAATAGACATTACTCTTCTAAACTCTCTAGTCGTATACCTTCTCTTCTAAGGAGAGCTCATGTGACTTATCTTTCAACACAATCTTATCCATTTTCTGAACAACTCTCTGACCCCAGATTTAATCGCTATGCTCATCTTACATGTACCCATCAATAAAGTCTAGAACTCTCTTCTTTTTGACTTGCATACATTCAAAAGGCTGCTAATTTGGTTAGCGAACTGACTTTTTCCCAATTCTAGTGAAAGCTATGTAAGTCTCTTACGTTTTCCTACTCGAGATATTATATATATATATATATATATTATATTATATATATATATATATATATATATATATATATATATATATATATATATATATATATATATATATATATATATATATATATATATATATATATATATATATATATATATATATATATATATATATATATATATATATATAGTTTTAAGGGTCTTTTGTGATATTTGGTATTTAGGCATTTTTACAGTACCAGTCCGAATTACAGTATGTATGAGTGTTACTGCAAACGTCTTTAATTTATCCTTAAAATTTTTTCAGAATAATTTTCATACGATCACGTGACATGCGTAATTGATCACAAGTTGTGCGACTGTTGGAGAAGCAAAGTGTATTCGTGGTGGAATGAGAAGATTATTTGCACTCAGGGTTTAAATGCTTATAGTACGATTTGTGATGGTTGCCATTTTTAAGGCAGTGGAAAACTTGGAGCTTTGTTATGTGCTTCTGTGTTTGGATAATGATGCTTTAATAAATGAACTCTTCTGTTTTGTATGAATGAATGAATTATTATTTAAATTATTATTATTATTAATATTATTATTGAATTATTATTATTATTATTTTAGGTAGCATCAGTTATTATTTTATTTTATTATTATTATTACTGGAGTGATGTGAGTGAAGCATCTTATAACGCTCCTCGTTTTTCTCCCTTTCAGACAGTTTCGGAACCTGGCGCTGAAGGTGGTATATATATAAATAGAAAATGCAAGCGAGTGAGTGATTGGAAGAGTGAAAGGATAAGAAAGAAGAAAATGTGAACGATCGGTAAAGGAAATTATTCCCCTACCCCTCCCTCCCTCCATTACGAAATGGGGGAGGTTGATAAATTATTTATATATAAATTAAGATTGATTATTAGAGAATATTTACAGTATATATTACATGACTTGCCAGATTTGTTATTATTATTTTTAATTATTTCAAAATATTTTTCATTTACATATTTTTTTTTTTTTTTTTAAATTTCTGATATTGATATTCTGAATATAACAAACGACATATTTATAAAGTTGAAATTGAATTAGTTATTTTTTTTTTTTTTAAACTGGTAAATTTGTGTGTGGAGTTTTTTGACCCTTTCCCTCGCAACACAAAATTAAAATTTTAAAACAAAGTTTATTATTGTGTATAAATAATAGTAATGAAATGCAATGGATGAAAACCTTTTCTAATGATATTTTAAGAGTAACTGTTGAGATATTTATTTTTAGATAATTATAACGAAAAAAAAATATAAAAATTTTATAATATATTATATAATATATATATATATATATATATATATATATATATATATATATATATATATATATATATATATATATATATATATATATATATATATATATATATATATATATATATATATATATATATATATATATATATATATATATATATATATATATATATATATATATATATATATATATATATATATATATATATGTGTAAAATCGTTTTAAAAAATCGAAATGCAGTATTTTTATGTTTAACATTGTGATCATGTGACTTCTAGTATAGAATATTCCTTACCTTTATGGAAAGGAGAAGAGTGTAGCGCATATTGCTCTATTAAGTTTAGTTTAGTTTTGTGATTGTCTTTCAATATTTGATTAACTTTTATGTAAAATATCCCCGAGGGTTATTTTATTTTGCTCTAAAGCTTAAGATATCTTTTCATTTAAATATTTTTTGGTGTTTCATTGACTTTGTATTGTTGTGTATCATCCATTGCATTTTGGTGAAGAGTGTATTAAATTTGGAATGGGGTTGGTTCCCTTTATGTAAACTGTGAGGAAGTTTTGAGAGTTTTTTTTTTTATTTTTATTTTTTTCAATTTATTTATAAGGACGATGTGATGCCAATTAAAATATTCCACCATTTAGGGGAGGACTTTTAATAATGGTGGTTATTGCCTTCGGGGTTGGACTCCGTAGATAATGACGTTATGGGGTGGTTGTCCTTTGAGAGGATCTATTTATCTCAAATTGAGGTATTTTCTTTGCTTCCATTGTAATATTATAAGCTCCGTCTTTAATTTGGTAGTCGTGGTATCTTTGCTCATTTAGGTTTTATTGTTATGATGCTGTTGCAGACGTGACTGTGGTTTGAATTAATTTTTTATTATTATTATTATTTAATAATAAGTAATTATTCCCTCGAAATTTGATGATCTTTTATAATTGGTCATCAGATTGATCACTAGTATCTAGGATCTTACAATATATAACATCATAAGATTAAGCTGTAATATGATATGTATGATCACGGTTTTATATTTACTATTGTCAAAAAAAAAATTTTTTTTCTTTTTTTTTTTTTAATCAAAAATATCGTCACTCACTTAGACATAAGTTTAAAATTTTTCTCCCTTTTAACATTGCGTGATCATGTTATGGTTTAGTTATAATTTTATGAATGATAAGTTTAGCCTTAACACACTTGCTCTCTTGTTTTTATTTAATTATTCATGAATCATAATAAATGTAAGTGAGATGAAAGCTATTTTGACATCCTTCTATTTTATTAAATATTTTTGTTTAAATTTTCGTCTTTTCCTTTTTTTAAAAAATAATCTTTAGTTACTATAACAACAACGTTTATTTCAAACAACGCGTGCTGTCAAAAAAAAAAAAAAAAAAAAAAAAATATATATATATATATATATATATATATATATATATATATATATATATATATATATATATATATATATATATATATATATATATATATATATATATATATATATATATATATATATATATATATATATATATATATATATATATATATATATATATATATATATATATATATATATACTAGTTGACTGCAGTTTTACTTATTGAAGAAAGTATTTCATTATTTCCTGTTGGAATCCAAAGAGGAGAAAGGATAAAGCAAAAGAACAAGAATATAACAAAGCTGTAGAAGCAAAGGAAAATGTATCATCTGTGATGAGCATTCTATCATAAAATAATGAATTCTATTTTAACCATCATCACTTTAATATTCTCTTTATATTTGTATGGATTGTAATTGGTAGGTATGGTCATTTTGAGTGATGATGGAACCAGTTTTTTATTCAGCTCCGTTTTCGTTTACTAGCATAATTTTTTGAAGCTTAACGTTGTATAGCAGGCATTTGACACAAGGAAAATTCCTGAATGCTTTTTGTAATATACATTGCTTATACCCCATATTGAGAAGGACCGAGAAATTTATTTGTTAAGAGAAAATAACCTTCAATATTGCAAGTGTTTAATAATAAAAATAAAAATAAGGAATGTTGGAATAATGAGTTGGTTTTATTCTGAGGAATGAACGTCTTTGAAAAGGTGATGTGATCCACTGAAGCATATATTAAACACCAAAAATAAAAACAACATTGACATCTTTATGAGAAATTGGAAACTTTTATTATAAAACTGGAAAATTTCTGAAATATTCTTAAAGCTTAAAAGATTGTCAGTTTTGTGTATGCAGAAAAGCTTGTTGAGAAAGTAATACAAATTGCCAAGGCTAATATCCTCTCCTTTCGTTTTTAAATATTACAACAAAAGGTGTAATCATTCCTATGGAATTTGTATACGGTACTATATATGCCTTTATTTTTCTCAATTGCTTATATTGGAATGTACCATTTGTTAAATATTTTATTAAATTATACTTACCCTAAGCATGCTCAATCTGAATAAATAATTGATTCAAAATTGCGTTCAAAGGAATTGAATGTATAGTATGATTCAAATAGAAAGAGAGAGGTCTGATAAAGTTTTGACATACGGGAAGTTAAAAGGAACAAAGATTTACAAAATAAATAAATAAAGGGATTTCAAAAGAATCTCTTCCCAATTTGCTACGAACGTAGCAAAAATATTTTTTAAATAAGTTAATAACAATTTTTCAAAAAGGAAATGTGAGTGACATTTTTTTTTACTAGATTTCATGAGTCTACTTACAAACTAAAGGCAAACTATATGAAACTTTAAAAAACGCAACATTTAACTGATTAAAATTGGCGTTTCTTAAGGTAGTAATGATGTAAATTGGTTTCCCATTCGCCAACTATTAGCAGTCATGTAGCCGAAACTGCAGTAATTATACCTCTTAAGATTTTCAGGTTAAGCAAGTTTTGAGCAATCTATTTTACGTAGTAACAACAGACATGTGGACAGGTGATAAAAAATAATATATTTAGATGACTTAATTATATTGATGATTATTAGACACTTAAACAAAGTGTTTACGTCGAGTTGAAAAATGAGAGATTTGAAAATCTACAGTATAAAACGAAAACGAAGTTGATTTATAAAGTAAGTCTCTGAAAATGACTTAGTGCAGAATGTAACTTTCGTAACAGATCAAGGAGTGAGCAAAGTAAAAACATTGCGGAATTATGTGCTTTTTCTTATCATAAGCTTTATTTTCCAATATTATTAAAAAAAATTTAAAAAGGTTACCTTTTATTCAAAATTCCTAATCACTTTCTTGAAATATTGAATCAGTAAGCATATTAAAATCTACTCTTTATCAAGAAGTAGAAACGGAATTGAATTTGAGGCTTGCTATGTTGAAGGGGTAGAAGAGCATCCAACATAACACCCAACAATTTACCTAACAGACTAACTTAACCGTGATAAAAGACAAATTTCAAGAATTATTGTGGTTTATGTGTATGTGAACCAAAGAGAAAATTACCTTCAGTATTGCAAGTGTTTAGTAATTATATTCAAAATCTAAAAAGAGGAAATGTTGGATTAGCGAGTTGGTTTTATTCTTAGAGTATGGCTTGAATGAAAGCTTTTGAAAAGATGATGTGATCCATTGTAGCTTATATTAAAAAAAACCTTAGAAAAACTCAGACTTAACCTTTATACTCAATCTTTCATGTATTTTACTGGTAAAGTTAGGAACAAATTTCCTTTATCGATTTTCTCAATTTCTTTGGACTTGCACGCCTTCAAACACTGTGTCAGGGCATGTTGGCCTTTAATTTGATCCCTCCAGATAACATTCCAACTCTGGTGGAATTGGTAGGCCTTCGGTATTTGCCCACCAGAGGAGATAAATTTTTTTTTTTTTTTTTTTCATTTTTCAAAGAAATATTTGAGTCTCTATCAGCAGCATTGTTATTTTTTGTATAAATCTTCAAAGTATACACACAGGTAAGTTCTAAAAGCAAATAATTTTGGTGGCTCAAAAACTTAGAGTAAACTTAAGGGAGAAACCAGCAATTTTTTTGGCCCAAGTTCTTATTTTAAATGAATGTTTTAAAACGGAAAGAACGTCTTTATGATGGAGTAGATAATCTCAATGCTTACGCTCAAGGATCTCTCAGGCAAATTAATATTTATTTCAAATGAAATTTTTAAAATTCGACATTTAAGTACGATCAGCTCGTTTCCCATAAAAAAAAAAGTCTTCAATTTTAATTGTTATCACCAAATCGGTATATTCATACGAGGCTCAAAAGTATAAAAATATTAATTCTGAATACAGCAGAAATATTGTAACATAAGATAACATGCTTATGGCACTTGCTAGAACTTAAAAATTTTGAGCATTTTATACGAGTAGTTAATATAGGACTTATTTTAAATAATCGAATCTATTCTCGGCTCATCGAAGTACGTAAAGGATTTAATAAGTTGCAGCTTCATATCACTTTGTATTAATAAAGCAATTTATATTAATTCAACATTTCATTAAGTTTTTTTTTTCTTGCGAAGAAATTATTGATTAGAATAACAAAAGTTTTGTTTTTTTTTTTTTTTTTTTTTTTTTTTTTTTTTTTTTTAAAGGTATCAAAGAATTTTTGCACTATGAAAACAGAGGGATATAAAAGAACAAATCTCATTAGTATATAAAGCTGGTTAGTTCTAAAATAAACCATATAAATAATGAGAAAAAATAGGTTGATTTTGAGAACTTTCCTTTGCATCCAAAATTGGAAAGAATCTCATTCTTTCTCTTCTGTCCAATGCCTCTCACAATTTGAATAGATCTTAGAGCTATCCACAATACTTAAACTAAGCAGAAGCTCACACATGCTCTTAAGTGATATTATCCTACAAATCCCCAACACGTCAACCTAGCCCCTACTGTAATTATTTTGCTCTCCTAACATTTCTATTCAGACACACCAGCATCCACATACAACCCTAGTACTTCCCTACTACTACAGATCCATAACTGGGGTTTCTATCCTCTCAAACCTTCGAAAGTCAACTGCCTTCCTAAATTGAAACTGCCATCATCGAAAGTTACCCTACAACCCGCCCTGAAGTGTCGTTGGAGCTCCACAATTGCCGGAATCGGTATCGGATGTCATGGAGGGGCCAATATTGTCCGCATGCTGGGAAGAGATTCATCCTTGGATGCTGGGAAACAAAAAAACTCCCGGACAATGATCGCTCCGTTTATCCTTTTTATACAACCTTAATCTTCCTCCTAATCCCAGGATACGGAATCATCCTTGGAGAACCACGTGTTCCTCCTCTCCTCCAAGAAAGGAGTGCAATAGAAGAGTATGACACTCAACATACAACAACAATCGTCACAGACAGGTCTATTGTCCAACCTCTTCGTTATCCTTCTATCATGGCAAAGTTTATTTAATAAATAGATGTAGTTACTATACCAATGTCGAAATATCAAGACTGCCAACAGTAACCTCCCTCAGGCTACATGCCTCTAAGAAATCCAACCAAACGAACGAGATTTTCAACCTCCATCAGGATGTGGAGACCCCTTTTACTCCTCCATTTAAGGAGTATGAAGGATATAACTTTTATTTATATACTTCTTCACACGCAGGAATGACTCCTTGACTGCTTGTAGAAAGTAACTCTATGCTATTTGAAAACCGGCCTGTCAACATTTGAACGTTTCAACTCCGTTCTTCATCATGTGTGTGTACATTTCATTTTGCTTTATCTCAATCATGAACAAATATCTGTGCGAGAAATCGGCTTCCTTTGTGGATCGAAGCGAATATTACTCGATTATAGCTTTATCCCACTATCTTAACCCATGGATGGCCAAACTTTCTAATGTTGTGTTCCAAAATTTTGATGAGTGAGTCGTGATCCGACAAAAATGTTTCTAAAAGAAATTTTGATAAAATATTTGTTCAGCATTTAAAATGTCGGAAACATGACAAGAAAAAAAAGGAAAAAAAATTATGTAAAGAAGAGGTCAAATTCAGCAAAAGCAAATGAAATTTTCCAAATACAATTTACAAAATAGTATTCAAAACCTAAATTATTTAAAATTAGTATTTAGTATTATTCAAAATTTAAAAGCAAATTCATAAATCTTTATGGAGTATCTAAAATCAAAACACAAAGATGAACATTCACTAGCAGAAAAGAAAAAAAATCTTAATTTTCTTATATTTTGTTTGAATTTTTTATTATTATTTGACTGATTGAGCTGAAATTTTCAAGGTTTATGCATTTTTTCACGAAGTTCTGAGTTGATTTCGAGCATTTTTTGAGTCTATAACGGTTTGAAAGTTATTTGGACCCAAAGTTGAAAGAAAATGAATAACTGGGTCAAACCACTGGTCCACATGAGCTGAAAATTTAACTGAATAATCTTAGCCCCAATTTCTTGCATTGGTGGGAATAGATTTTTGATATCACGTCTAGAAAAAAAGTTATAAACACTTGAAAAAAAATTTGCAAAAATCATACCCTTCTGGAAGAAAAAATTATTTAAAAAAAAAACGCTATCTACTAATTTTTTTATTTGTGGATATTGTTTAGAGGAGGGACAGGGCAACAACATTTATTTAGTGCATTATTAAATGCTATTTGTTTGAATCAAGATATAGCCTCTCAAACTTTCGACATTTTTGAAATTTAGTCAAAAATGGACCTTTTTAAAGGCTATATCTCGAAACCAATGAATCGCATCGAATAAAGTATATAGAGGAATTTGTAGCCCCACCCTTCCTTTATACATCCACAAAAATAAGAAATGTTATAGTTGCATTTTTTAAAAAAATTTTTTTAAAAAAAAATTTGTTTAAAAAGGTGGATTTTTTTTCAAAAATATTTTTTTTTCCGATAGTTGGTCAGTTTTTGGCTTATAACATTTTTTCTATAACTCTGGGAACAAAAGTCTATTAGGAGCTTTTGTAGCCCATAAATATTCCAACTTTCAGCTCATTTTAGAAAGTGGTTTGGCCCCGCCATTCTTTTGAAAAAGGGTCAAATTTCCAAAAAAAAAAAAAAAAAAATTTTTTTTTTTTAACCGTAATAGACTCGGAAAAACGCTAGAAATGGACTTTTCTTACTGGTAAAAAATCTATATACACTAAAAAATTTAGCAGAATCGGCTGAAAATTAAAAAAAAGAATTTGAAACTGGACTGTCCCTTTAAGTATAATTTGCCATTTTAACCCCGGCCGACAAACCCCAGTTTTCCCTGATTTTTAGCTGGCCGGGGCCCCGGTCGGTTCATATATATATATATATATATATATATATATATATATATATATATATATATATATATATATATATATATATATATATATATATATATATATATATATATATATATATATATATATATATATGGTGGGCAAAGGCCAGAGGTCTACCAATTTCCACCAGAGTTGTGAAAATACCGGAACCTGTTCGTTAAAGGCCGACATGTCCAGACACACGGCGTTTGAAAGTGTGCAAGTCAAAGGAAGTTGGGAACCCCCCCCCCATAAAGAGCAAGAAACTGGGGTGGCGTAAGGAAAATCTGAAGATGCCTCATAACACCCAACCTCTTAGATGCTTGTTTTGAAAGAGAAGTAATTTGATCCTTCCAAGAAAAATCACGAGAAAAAGAAGCACCTAGAATATTAAGGACAGATGAAGGTTTGAATTGAGTGTTTTCGAAGAAGGTTTCATATTTGTGTGGAAGATTGTGTCGAGTAAAGGTCTGCAAGAACCGAGATTTGAGTCACTGAAAACAATCATGGTTTCTCTGCCAAAATTTGAAATATGAGAAAGAACAGAGGTTAGTTGCTCCAAGGCCACCGTTCTAACGCATTGATTGGGAGGGGCATCTTTCAAACTGAAAGTGGTATTGATGGGTGGAGTCATCAGTATAGGAGGGGATAGGTGATGAATTAATAGAGAGAAGGTCATTAATGAAAAGTAGAAAAAGTGTTGGGGATAGAACAGAACCCTGAGGAGCACCACTATTAATAAATCTAAAGGATGAACGGTGTCCGTCTACCACAGCTACTATGAAACTATCGGAAAGAAAATCAGAGAAGAGGATAGATTCCGAAAGAGGGAAGTTTAGAAATAAAGCTTTGTGTCAGACTCTATCGAAAGCTTTCGATATGTTCAGCGCGGCAGCAAAAGATTCATCGAAATACCGAAGAGCGTAGGACCAAGAGTCAGAAGAAGGGAAAGATCACCAGTAGAGCGTTTTTTGTCAAAGGCATACTGGCGATCAGAGATAAGATTTGAAGAACTGAGATGTTTCCAAATTTTTCTGTTTAGAAATAACTGTGGACGGTAGTTAGAGGGCTGAGAGTGGTCCTTCTTTTGCAAAGGCTAAATGAGCTCACGTTTCAAGCAAGAAAGGAAGGTTGAAGTAGAAATTAAGAGACGAAATCGTTTAACAAGGCAATAATATATATAAATATATAATTATATAAAATATTGATGTTGAACTGCTTTATACATTTAAAACGATACAGATTACTGATTGACAGCTTTCAATCAAGTTTGAAGTGAGTTTGTAGTCATACCTGACGTTGACCAACCGTACAAGCGAATGTTTAAACTTTTCTAAAAACTGTGGAAATGCAACTAGTAATAATAATAATAATAATAATAATAATTATTATAATGATAATTATAACAATAATAATAATTGCTGATTTTAAAATTTTTTTTAATGAAAATATTTATTTTTTATGTTGAAAATATCCTACCTGCTTACTGCCCATATTCTCTTCTATATTTCCACAAAATCTTGAACAATTTATTTACTATCAAAGGGCTTAATTCTGCGTATAAAATAATCCAATGCAATGTATTTGATTTAAGCTCCATGGTTTTCAAGCCCTATCACAGCCTCCATACTCAAACTGTTGGAAAACATTTTACGCATTTTAGTTCTTCAATATTATCTTTAAAGCAGCTGAACAAGTATTCCCCACTCAAAGGTATGATGTTCTTGGGATTGCGCCAAAAGAAATCTCGAAAAATGATCGGATACATGAAACGTTAGGATGGCAAGTGCCGCAAATGATATCCCTTCCTGTGTTTCAAGGTTGTTTGATTCTGAGGTGACCCTGGTTTTCATGCAACTATTTTCTATTCCCTAATACTAATGCTTTTTGTCAGTGTTTGAAGACCGCTTATGTTAAACAGATTCTGAAGAACAGACACCGATCTTAAGCTTTTAACTACCGCAGCTTAGTTTTTTCCTATCTGATTGTCAAAGATTATTGAAAATATTTGGAATTCTCATTTTCCGGATCATCCGAAATCATATTCTCATTTTTCCAAATCATCAGTATGGTTTTGACGCCTGAGGGCAGTTGGTGAAATGATTTCACATCCTACCGATTTATGGTTTTCTGCCTTCATGGATTATAAGGAGTCTTTGTCAACGTATGGAATCCACATTACCCTGTCTGCCCTAAACTCCTTTCCTTTTGGTTTCCTCATTCGCCTTGCTCACTCATTTCTTGGCTTTTTTCAGATTGTTCCATATCGGCAGTATCTATGGGCCATCTCCTTGTCAGTTGTAGTGTTCCTTGGAATTCTGTTTAATGCCCTACTCTTTTCCTACTTTTCATTAACGATCTCTGTTACTCTTCCAACTTTAACCATTCAAATATCAACGATTCCACATTCCATACTTTTACTTGAATCAAATTATGCACTTAGAGTTTCTTCACGACTTCAATTTTCGTGTTGATTTAGATATTGTTTCCCGGTACACCTCATCAACCTTGAAAATAAGCTCTTTTAAATACTCGGCTTCAGCATATCTTCTGAGAAGTACTTCCCTTTGGACGATATAAACATCTAATATCAAAGGAGATGCCTCCTGTTCCACCCATCTTATGGATAAGTCCTCTCTCTTCTTTTCATTCACGATGGAGCTCTACTAGAAACTTCGTCACAATTTCTTCTTAGAGAAATCGGCATAGTCAAGCCGCAAGACAAAGAGAAACACCAGTTGGTTTGTGATGGCCTTAAATGATTTTGTCCACACTGACACTATAATCTCAGGATCAACATTATCTTTGAGACCCCACGCTGGCCCTCTACCCTTATTATATTGTATAGTTATTAAAACAAAAGATACGAAGGAGCTAGCTGCTTACATTCCATCTCCTCTGATAAATTACACCACACCCTCGCTTACTTATCGGTCTTCAACTGTGGTTTCTTATTCGCCTTTATTCAGGACTTTCAATTTTTCAATTCCAACCAAGTAAACAGTTTCTCCTTAAAGTTAGGGCCCGCCTATAGCGTTGGGTTTTCTAGTCTAGTGTAACCACTACTCTTGTGTGCCTTGTGGAGTTCTGTACACTCACCCACTCAAAATAATAATAATAATAATAATAATAATATATAATAATATATATATATATATATATATATATATATATATATATATATATATATATATATATATATATATATATATATATATATATATATATATATATATATATATATATATATATATATATATATATATATATATATATATGTTGTGTTAGGAGGTCCTGGCCTCCAACTTGCAGGGAATATGGAAACAGCGGTTCTTCCTTTAAGTTCGTCTTTCATTGCGTCCCATAGAAGTTCACCTCCTCATGCGACATCGCCACCGTCTGTACCTTTTTCTCCTACAAGTAGTCAACCCCCAATTTATCGTCAGATTCAGGTAAATACCTGTAATTGAAAGTACTATTTTGAGTTTTCACATAATATCAATCTACGTTTTAATACATCTTTCTACTACATCTTCATGAAAATATTTGAATTAATGGTATCTTATAGACTAGAAAAATTTGCACACACTTACAATTCATTGTTTATGCATACATTGCATACCTTCCATCCAAAAAAGGAAAAAAAAAATATATCAAACATATGTTTATGTGATGAATATATGGAAAGTGTAAAAGTAGAAAAAAGTAATGTGAAAAAAAAATCATTAATAATAGTGTGTATTAATTTTTATTAAATTACAGCCTAATGGGTCGTCCAACGTTTCTTCCAACCAGTTCTCCTTAAGCAACGCTCTTATGATCGGTGATTACGCTACCCCTGGTTCATTAATTCTTCCTACACAAGGTATTCATATTAGCAGTACAATTTCGGGGTCACATTCACTACAGCAGCGGTCGAGCAGCCATTGACATTGCTTCTCCTCTCGCTCGCTCTCAAAGAAGAGCAGGGAGAGGGAAACAGAATTTTTGGAACTCACCTTCGGGAATGAATGTGGTGAGGGCAATGATAAAGTTACAGAAGATGAATATGATGATGATTTAAATTCAGAAGAGGAGGAGGAAGAGAAATCTCATTACTTCAAGCATCCTCAGAAAAAAGGAGCCAAATGCGAGGCTTCTATTCGAAGACCTTGTTTGCCTGACGAAGTTTCTACTTCGCCCAGTGCTTCCGAGAACGAAGTATCCCTGTGTATATGTGACCTTTAATATATATATATATATATATATATATATATATATATATATATATATATATATATATATATATATATATATATATATATATATATATATATATATATATATATATATATATATATATATATATATATATATATATATATATATATATATATATATATATATATATATATATATATATATATATATATATATATATACTTTTAAATTTTTTGGAAAGATATAAATAAATTTTTGAAGTTTTATTAAAGTCAGAGGTTTAATAAAAAATAAAATAGTATTTATTTTAAATTTACGTTTTATACTTTTTTATTTTTTAGATATTAAGTTTTTTATATAGTAAATATTAAACAAAAGAGATTATTCCATATTTAATATGGTTATTTTTATACCTTATTATTATTATTATTATTATTATTATTATTATTATTATTATTATTATTATTATTATTATAGGTTAGGTAAGTAGTTAAAAATATTATTTTATAATAGATCTCATACTCCTATCTATATGTAAATATAATTTATTTCAAAGGCTTATTTAAATAAATATTTCTGATTATTATTATTATTATTATTATTATTATTATTATTATTATTATTATTATTATTAGTTTATATGTTTTTAAATTTTCAAAAATGCCAAAGCATATTTTATACTTTTTGAAAAAAAAAAAAAATTCTAAAGATTTTTGTTACTACTTTTGAGCTTGTACTTGGTCAAAGCCTAAAGTACTATTTAACCATATTCCGCATATTTGTAACAGGGTTACACTAGACCCATTGTACAATTGATTGATAAACAGCATAGTTAAACTAGTTGTATTTTGTCGGACTGTGACCGTGTAAAACATAACTTTTTGATTTTGAAAACAGATACTAGTATACAAGAGTTCTAATATGTCCATAGATGTTTAATAAACGGTATCATATTTTTGGCTATTTCTTTGCTGTATGTTTTAGTGCACGTTCAAATTATTTTTGTTCATTTTAAAAGAGTCTTTGATGCACATTCAAAGAATGTGTATTTAATCTTATGAACTTGCTTCAAGGTATCCTGTGCATTAAGATTTAAAAGTAAAAAAAAAAGTATATAAAGCCATTTTAATGTTTAATTTTTGTTAAAGGCTTGTTAACGAAATCTCTCTCTCTCTCTGTACTATAGCACTATAGCCTCTTAGAGGTATGTTAATTTTTACCAAAGTTGTTATAGGTTTTATGCGTACTTTAATGTTTTTTAGTGCTAAGACTTAAATGGCAGTTTCTTTGTTGTTAGAGTGTCTTAGTCTGTTTCTTAAGACATGTTGCATGATGTAGTCCATGTTTCATATGTCTTATGCTCCTTGTATTTCTTGTGAGATCTCGTTAGTAAAAGTATTTGAAAAATACTTATATATCTCTTTGATATTATTCATATTTAGGCTAAATTTTAAGAAGCGAACCTCCTCGTACTTATGTTTGATTTAAAAAGAGAATTTTCACATATTGTATGATTTAAAAATGGAATCTCATTTTAAAGGTATATCTTATGATTTAAAAATAGAATCTTCATGTTCTTTTGAATAATTTTAAAGGTAATCTTTTCTCGTAATAATTCAGAATAATTTAAAACATAGACTTAATGTACTTTTATATGATTTAAAAATAATTAACTCTTTTTATAATTTAAAAACGGAACTTTGTGATATGGTTATTTTTCTAAATTTTCTTTACTTGGATGAATAATGATGCATCGCCTGTACATAAATTCATAGACCTATAGACCATCAAAAACTCTTTTTCAGTAACAGACTATCAAATATATAGATTGAATTATAAATTTTAAAGACAGTATGGCGACAATAACTTTTTTTGTAGAAAGGAACTAAGCTTTGTCTGTTTAAAATACAGTAGTTTTATTGTTTAAAAGTCACATCTAATATGATTTTAGTCATAGTTCATATTTAAACAGAAATACTTGGCCACAGTATCTGAACTTTTTTAGAGGCATGAGAACCACAGGCTGTTTCTGGTTTATTAACTTTCAGTCACATTTGACTAAAATATATTGGACTAGGAAGGCAATATTATTTTCTTTTCTGTCAGAATCCCTCTCAGGCATGAGTATTTGATTTGATTATTACCATTGTACTAAATAACATGTTAGGAATCTAACCTAACATATATGTATCCAGAGATTCGCGATCATGATCCACATGATCAAGCCTACGCATGTCTCCAATAACTCACTGGAAGGAAGTTTACCTATACTCACTGAACATTTAGTACAAATTACCAGTGTCCTTAACTGATCATTACGTCAGTTAACCTTTTAGGTAGCTGGAAACTGTATTAGATTGTTTTTCTAATCTATGGATTTAATTTCACAAAATCTGAGCTCCATAAAAATATGAAAAAAAAATTTTTTTTTGAGGTCACATGGATGCAAATCTAAATTTGATGACACTGGTTCACTTTCTTGATCTGAAAGGATTATATGTTTGCAGATGCAAAAGAATGTTAGAATATGATTTATTATCTTGACTTTTTTTTATTGTTATACTGAGAGTTTTGAGACTGAAGTACAAACATTTTACTGCAAAAAAAACGAGTCATAAAATTACGTAATCTGCGAACGACAATATTAAATGTCTATTTATAAGGCATACTGATTCATAGAGTGGCCTGTCCTTCTGACACACTAACGTTTCTCTTCATTTCCTCTCCAATGGTGTGTAGCAATCTTGGGTTTGCTTTCTTCGAAGATTCGGGTAAAAGTAAAAATTGTAGATATAAACATGGATTACATTTAAAATATACTTTTCTCTATATTTATATTGCTTATATCATTTGAAAGGAATTTCTTTTTGTTCACATGGCCTGTTCACTTTACTTATTGCTATTTAGACGCACATTAAGAAAATATTTTTTTATTGTATTTGTAGAATACACTGCATATTTAGTTTTGCATGTTATAAATTGAACGTAGTGCTGTCAAATATATTTTTATTTATTCTGTAATTTACATAGGGTAATTTTGTAAGGAACAACATAAGTAACGTTGTAGAAAATGTAAGTTTTACCTTTTTTTTTTTATTTTTTTTTTTTTGTGCAAAATTAACCGATACAGTATTGATTCTTATTTGTTCTTCTTATAGATCGTAATTTATGTATTTATTATTTTATTTAATCGTGTACATATATTTCGATTTATTTTAAATTCCATTTTCTTTTATATCGGTACATGTACAAGTTAATATTCTGAAAGAAAAATTTTTAAGTTTTAGCAAACTAAATTTATAATTTTTTATTTATTTATTTTTTTTTTTACGTTTTATATGTTGTTAGGAAAGGTTGTTTAATAAAATTGAAATTGTTTCAATGTATAATTTTTTATTTTCATCTAAAATTTTTTTTAAAATGGTTCTCTATAGTAAAATTAAATCATTGTTTACAATGTTATTGAAGTATTTTGTTGTCTTTTATACATATATATATTATTGGTTTGTTTGTTGTCTTTCTAATACCCGCCTATATTAGCAACTTTTCTTGTAGGAAATTCTTCCCAAGTTTCAAAAATAGCAGAAAAATATTTATATATATATATATATATATATATATATATATATATATATATATATATATATATATATATATATATATATATATATATATATATATATATATATATATATATATATATATATATATATATATATATATATATATATATATATATATATATATATATATATATATATATATATATATATATATATATATATATATATATATATATATATATATATATATATATATATATATATAATGTAAACTTGAAAGGAAAATTTGAAAATAATTGAATTTAAAGTTAAAAAAAGAAAAATAGCAACCATAAAGTTTTCTTGCTCCTCAGATTTACAAGACATTCCATTGTTTTGTCATTTTTGATAATCCGAACAAATATAGGCAGAGTTTCATGCAAAAAAAGTAGCTAATGTGTGTGTGGGGGGGAAGAGGGTCTTAATCATATTGGTAGACCATATATTTTCAAAACAAAATAGAGCCAAAAAATGCTCGTACACTCTTATCAATATTGCAAATACATTTCATCATCATTATTATTATTATTATTATTATTATTATTATTATTATTATTATTATTATTATTGTTATTATTATTATTACTTCAAAATCAATCATGAGGAAATTTTTCTTTGAGGAGGGAGGAGGAAACTTCTCTATGGGCTTCTCTCCTGAAATCGAACCAGGGACCTTTGCCACACAAATCACATTTGTTATCAAATACTCTATACAAGCGTACAAAACAAAACTACTGTTTTCTTTAGAATCTGTACTTTAGATTCAGGTCATTTATCTAGTAAGTTAATTTGTTTGAGAAGGGCTGTGTGAAGCCGGTACCAAAACATCAGACTTCGACATTCAAATTTCTTGTGTATCCAACTGTATTCGAAGGGTGTCATCTTTATTAAGGAATAAGAATTACGCCATTTTAAGATATAATTCGTCATTTGGAGCGTTCCCTGAAGTTGGTACTGCAATTCATTATTGCCTCTCTCTGGTGCCCAGTGGCGGTTCTTGTACAAATACTCAAAACAAATGAATCGTTTCCTTTTAGAGTTTTCGTACGGTTCTTTTTTATTCCTGTCTTCTTTAACAAACATTTTAATTATTTGCCACTCTACATATATGTTTTAAAAGACTAGTGAAAATAAAGTTATTGCCACAACATTTTTTTACGGCCACTTCGATAATTAAATCTAAAGGCATTTTAGATTTTTTTTTCTAATCTGTTAAATTGATTTTGCCTGAAGTTATTAAACATGTAAATCTTGTCCTATCAGATTCATCTTTTCCAACTTTTGTGCAGTGGGAAAATTTTTATTATAACACTTTATCTTTCCATTGAACAACCTCTAAAATTTAATGGTGCAAATAATCAAATTCTTTTTAATTTTTCGAATCTGATATTATAGCTTTTTCGTTTTTATCCAAGCCATTTAAACAAATATTTTATTCTCACAGGTTTTTATAATTCATCATCAATCTTTCACTAGCATATATATATATATATATATATATATATATATATATATATATATATATATATATATATATATATATATATATATATATATATATATATATATATATATATATATATATATATATATATATATATATATATATATATATATATATATATATATATATATATATATATATATATATATATATATATATATATATATATATATATATATATATATATATATATATATATATATATATATATATATATATATATATATATATATATATATATAGTATATATACTTCTTGTAAAAATATTAAAAAATCCTACATAACATTTAGTTGGAAGTTCCTGTATTTTGAGAGGGTTTTAGGTCTTGTAAAAAATGATTATGACATTCATCTATCCAAAATATTACAGAATTATTTTGTATTCAAGACGAAGCCGGAGTCGGTACATTTTCGAAGTCTACTCTTCCAGAAGAACTAAATTTGCTCGACTCCGACTCTTAGCAGCACAAATATTGTGTATATTCCCAAACCATAGTCTTGTGTTTGAGTGCCGTTCCTGCGCGTTCAAGAACTATTGTTACTTTCTTTGTTGTTTTGCACTCCCACTACCATATTACTTACTCACTAATGTATTTAATAAAATCTCAAATTTTTTTACCTTTATTATATTTTTAAATCAGTAATGTGATAATGCGTTCTTACTTTGAATAAATTCCTCTGTTTCTTAATTTCCCATTATACATATTGGCATCAAAGTAATGCGATCAGTCAAACAACCAATAATTGAAGAATTTTCATTAGCCACTTTTTAAGCATTGGTCAAATAAGTTATTTAGAAAATTAAATACATTGTTTTAATAGTGTTTAAGGAATGTATTTAATAAGTTGTTATCTTATACTGTATTTTATTATTTTTATTTTTGCTTATGCTATTTTGACTTAATTAAGTTATTAGTAACTACAAGATGTATTTGATATCAAGTTTTTAAAGTTGTTGCTTTGTATCAACTTTTCGAAGATATGTATTATTAGATATCGTTATTGAATATATATATATATATATATATATATATATATATATATATATATATATATATATATATATATATATATATATATATATATATATATATATATATATATATATATATATATATATATATATATATATATATATATATATATATATATATATATATATATATATATATATATATATATATATATATATATATACAAATAATTTTATGTAAAGTCGTTAAAGGCAGTTACGCATATTAGCGCGTCCACTGTGTTAAAAATGTATTTTTTTCCTTTACCATAAAGTGCTCATGTATTACTGACACTTTATGAGTTAAAATATTAACTTTAGTGTTTAGTAAACTGTTACCTTAGGCTAATTGTTTAATAATAACTGTATCGTGTCGTATTGTTACATTGTCTGTCTTGTAAATGAATGTCGACTCAAGTTTTTATTGACAAGGACAGATTTATACTGCTAAAAGAATACATACCAATATTTTGTATCAAAATATCATAATTTTTACATACGTTGGTTTTGTATGTATTAATATTGACAGAGAAAACTTAAAAAGGGGTAAAAAAATTTGTAGAAATTTTTATCCACTTGATGTCTTGTGAGATTATTCAGACGCAAATGTCTGATTTAAATAAATAAACAAAGTTAAAATCTTTCTTTTTTAACTAAACAAAATATGCGTTGAGATTATAAATCACTTCTTACATTTGCATGAAAGAAATGTGACGCCCACCTTCTCTTGCTGTCTACTCTGAGACAAACTGTAGAAGGATTGCCCCACGTGCTTGAGGGTATCGGTTCGATCCCACCTTGCGGATCCTAGATATACACTGCCTAGAAAAGTTCCACTTCTCAAAAAGGGTAATGGTCGTGAGATGTTAGCTTTTTTTTTTTTTTTTTAGAAAATGGATTTGACTTTTCAGCAAAACATTACTTTGAGTATGTTACCAGCAAAAGTATTAGATAATTTTTTTGCATGCAATGAATTTCCTTATTCTTGCCCTATGAATAATATTTTTAATACATTTTACATTTTGTTTTACAGCATTATCCTTGAGACAGTGCATTTTCAAACATCCAATTTGGTTTCCGAAAACGTAATTCTATGGTGGAGTTTCTCCATAATAAACAGTAACATTGGAAATTGTTTTTTTTTTTTTCAAATAACCATACACTAGTAAAGGAAGTCTTTTTTTTTTCTAAAATCTCGAGAAAATTTATGATCCCGTTATCTTGGAAAACTGAAATATAAGCTTTCTCTCTTACTTCGAGGGAAACTTCCAGCCTTTTTAAAATTAAATTTACTAAACGGATCCCCATTGATATTATAATTAGCTTACTCTAAGTCATCCTTCGTGTGAGTTTATCACCAATATCACTCTCACCTCTGGTTGATTT
>SEYY01000594.1:150000-152500 GCA_009176605.1 Armadillidium nasatum
AGGTAAAAATCACGTACTCTATTCTCAACAACTTAAAGAACAAACCAACAAGCATATCTCGGTATACTTCAGTCATTCTAAATTAAATCTGAAACAGTAAAACGTGTCTCAATAATGTTATAATTATATATAAGTTTTTCCTATGTATATGTGATTTACCATAGATCATCAGGACTTTAAATTAAAAATTAAAATATATTTCAATTTTTAATTTAAAGTTCCTGATGATCTAAGGTAAATCACATTAAATATTTGCGACTGATTTAATGTTCTTTGCAACTTTTAAAGTAATTTATGGACCTATATAATTCTTTATTTTATTTTAGTCTTAGCTATAACTGATGATGAGAGTAATTGATTTTCGAAAAGCTTAGAGGATGGTAACAGACCCTGTTGCTTTGTGACAGAGTTCAGTCGGGGGAATCCTTTGAAAATGTCTGCATGACAGATTGTTCATGAGCCTTCCCTTTGAGATTTGTAACCGAGATCTCAAAGAGGAAATATTCTCGTTATATAAACTTGAAAGTATAAGTCCAACTTCAGTAATGAGACTGCATGAGTTGTTTGAATCGTCATTAGAAATAATTTTAATCTGAATGTGATCTGACTTCATGTAAGTTGAAACGTTTTGAGAGAAATGTATTTTTATTTGAGTGGAAAAATATATATTAACACCTTATTGAGAACTGTTGGGAATTATTCGGAATTGAATTTATTGCCGTCTCAAACTCTGGCTCCGTTTCCACTGTTTTAAAAGTTGCCCAACTTAGACTTCGCAGCTAATACGATTCCACCAAAAATTTTTTTGCTTCTTTTGGGGTTCCTGCTTCACCCCAAACATTGTAGACACTTGACCCAGCGACTCTCTCCCATGTAAACTACTCTTTTCCTGTTGACCTCTACCAGAGTTAATAGAACTAAGGCCGCTATTATAATTGATTGAAACTATAATTTTATTTATAGGAAACTAGGAAAATAAATGGAAAAAAATCATAATGAGACAATGTTTCATTGATGGTTTGATAATTTATTCGTTATAGTTAACATTATTTTGCACTTGAAAGAAAATATCTAAAATCTACTTTCAAAATTTTTATTTACAGATAGATATATCCTTTAATTTAAGGTCAAATCTAAGCATTTTATATATATATATATATATATATATATATATATATATATATATATATATATATATATATATATATATATATATATATATATATATATATATATATATATATATATATATATATATATATATATATATATTCACAATAAGGAACTGAATAGAACCACTTGATATAAGTAGAGTAACCAATGCTCTCAAGAAAAAAAAGAAAGAAAAAGACTAATTAATTTAACTATTTACATTATCTTCAGTTTTTATCGCATCTTTTTCAACCCCTACCACTGAAGTTTTAGAGTGAGATGATTGAGATAAAGGTGGATACCTTGGAGCAAAATAAAAGTGATTAGGATTATTTTGTAAACCATCTTTAACATCGTAATTTACTGAGAAAGGAGAATTGCTCAAATAATCAATATTTGTACCTGGGAAAAATGTTTCTTCCTCTGATGAAATTACTGAATGGATTGGAATTTTGTTGGTTGTAGTCTTGTCCATGGGGAGTAAATATTTCTGGGGTAATTGATTGAATATTTGGCATTGGATTTAATCCCGTTAAACTGGATAGTAATGCTAAATAATTTGTTCCAAGGTTATTGGGAAAAATAAGATCCGAAGTAGGCTCTTGATATAAATAATTAGGATTGGGTTTGAATTTATTTGGTATTAAAAAGTCTCTTGGAGCAATTGTTGTTTTGTCAGATCCTTCTACAAAATTTATTGGAGCGAAATTTCTTTTATTTTCAAACAAATCAATGGATACGGATTCATCAATATTTGTCCTTTGAGTTACTGACTGAGTGTATGTGTCTAATTTATCTGAATGATATGAAATATGTTCCGGGATGGAAGAAGTAGTTGGTAATTCAGATGGAGATATCGCACAAACTGGATAAAATTTATGAGGGTCATTTTCTGAGTGACCCAAATCTTCTCTCTTATCTTGAAATACTTTAGATAGGGTTTGAGTCTGACTGTGATTTTCACTTGTACCTAACTTTTTAAAAGAAATGAGATCTGAAATTTTATTCATATTTCTCTTTGAACAACGGAGGCTTGGAATTTATGAAATAAGCCACTGAGGTGTCGCTCTTATTATTATTTTCTAGTTGTCTTGTTTGTCTATTTGAATTGTTATATGAAGAGTTTTTGCCAATTTTAAGAATTTCTCTTCCCTCACTTTGTGGGTTTATTAACTTCGAAAAAATCATTTTACCTTTATTAAGAGGTGCTTTGATGTCCTTTCTTGGAGAGTAAGATGTATTCTTTTCAGATTGAATTGTAAATGAGGGTTCAGGAGATGTGATTGTGTTTCCCGAATAACTATCTACTAAATCAGCTTTATTATCTTTGAACTCTTTTGACAAATCT
>SEYY01000594.1:165000-167500 GCA_009176605.1 Armadillidium nasatum
GTCTTTAAGACGTTGGTGTCACCTTCTTAGGTTCTTAACACTTTTCTTACTGACGAGGGCTCTGTCGGAGGGGTCTTTCTTACAAGAACTTGCTGAAGAGGTGCGGCCTCCTTTTTTATTTAAAAGTGTCCCTTCTCAAGTAAATACTAAATCAGTGTTATATATATATATATATATATATATATATATATATATATATATATATATATATATATATATATATATATATATATATATATATATATATATATATATATATATTATATATATATATATATATATATATATATATATATATATATATATATATATATATATATATATATATATATATATATATATATATATATATATATATATATATATATATATATATATATATATATATATATATATATATAATATATATATAAAAATATATATGAAAATAAAATTAAAACAGTATTTGTATAATTTTTTACGTTCAATTCATTTTAACTTCAAATGTGAGGCAAAAAATTAAAAATTGTTGAGTTTTGCCGTCCCAACGAAAAACAATTCAATCACCAATTGGAAAACAGAACATTCAAGTGTGCTTTAAAATGTACCAATAATTAAAATTATTCTTATGGAAATATTTACTTTTCAGCAAAAACTAATATATAAATAAATAAATAAATAAGTAAATAAATAAATAAATAAATAAATAAATAAATAAATGTAGTATGGTTTCATAAACATTTAAAATAACTGAAGAATTCAAATTTAAGAATGAGAATATATTCCTTTTTATAATTATAAAAGAATGACTTTCCTCTTTCAACAGGTCGAAGAACGAAGATATTCTTCAGCACATGAAGAAGTAGAAGAGAAGGAAGAAGAGCTTCCATCCAGACCATCAGAAGATCTTTCCAGTTCTTCGTCTTCCTTCACATCCTAAAATATACGATGTTCCTCTTGATATCAACGACACTTTACACTTGTATTGGCAGGTAATATATACAGAGGTCGAATATCCTCTTCGCTCATTCATATGCCTGGGGATAATAGGTGTAAAACAGGGAATGGCTATACGAAGATGAATCTTTGTAAGGAATTTTTTCTTTAAAAAAAATCGAACGTGTTCTAAAAACTCTCCAGAAATACGAATATTGAAGCTAAAATTAGGAAAGATTATCAAATCACATTCCTTCCAAATATTTTAGGATGCAAAGATCTCTTTAGACAGCTTACTTCCTACTCTACCTCTCCCCTCCTCTTTTTACTTTTTCAGGTTGACTACGAAACGGAGAGTGTCCGTATCGAAATTCACTCCAGAGCTTTTTCTCCTCATCCATGGGTTGCAGTTGGATTTTCTGATAGAGGAGAATTCCCTGGATCTGATATGTGTGTGTTCTGGGTAGACTGGAAGAAAAAAATTCATTTTCAGGTACTAAGTATATATATATATATATATATATATATATATATATATATATATATATATATATATATATATATATATATATATATATATATATATATATATATATATATATATATATATATATATATATATATATATTAACAGAATGCGGAGGTTGATGAAGATGGGAGGCTGAAAATTTTTGAGAGGCAGCATTGCATCAATTTTAGATACCGTTCAAAAAGCGGAGTTTTAAAATTCACTTTTTCCCGCCATTTTGATACTTGTGAACCCATGCATTACGTCATTGAGGTAATTATGTCATTACTATGTTTTTTTTCAATTTTCTTGTTGTTGTTATTATTATTATTATTAGTTATAGTAGTAGTAGTAGTAGTAGCAGCAGTAGTACTATTCGCAGTTGCAGAAGTGGTAGTATTGTTATTGTTAACTAAAATAAAATTATTGAATCCCAAAATCATCTTCTAAAGAACAACGAATCCTTACTCGAAAATCAAAATAATAATAATAATAATAATAATAATAATAATAATAATAATAATAATAATAATAATAATAATAATAATAATAATAATAATAATAGCATTGCATGGAAGGGTAGTCATATCAAAAATAAATGGGTGAAGAATATTAATTAAATTATAAAATTATATTATTAAATGAATATTATTATGATTATTATTATTATTATTTCTATTTTTATTACTATTATTATTATTATTATTATTATTATTATTATTATTATTATTATTATTATATAATAAAAGTAAATAAATAAATAAATAAAATAACTTAAAATGTAATTTAAAAGATGGGAAATATTTTATTTTGAAAAACGTCTTTGGAACTGATTTCATTTGGTACACTTCAGTTCACAGTAAGTCCGATCGGTCATTCCTAATTTGAAAACTTGATTCTTAACACATAAACTAATTTTCCAGATTAATGCATGCGTTTAATAAAATGCAATATTGAAATATAAATATATATATTCACAAACGCAAAATATAATAATAATAATTTGAATTTTTGAATTAGAAATATAACTTAACGAAGATATATTACAGTAAACTTAACGGAGATCAAATAATGAAC
>SEYY01000594.1:172500-175000 GCA_009176605.1 Armadillidium nasatum
ATATATATATATATATATATATATATATATATATATAGATATAGAGAGAGAGAGAGAGAGAGAGAGAGAGAGAGAGAGAGAGAGAGAGAGAGAATCATTATTTTAGAGTTCCCACAACAGTAATTTTTTCTTGCTTTATGCCAATTCTTTAAATGTTTTTAACAGAGCCTCCCCCCTGATGGCATTTATATATTTGGCTCTCAACTTCACACTCATCTTACCGGAGTTCGAACTTGGACGAAACATTATCGTGGAGATTTGGAGTTGCCAGAGATGAACAGAGATAATCATTATTCGACGCACTTTCAAGAGATTCGAAGACTACCAAATCCGGTTCAGGTTTTACCGGTAAGTAGATTTTACTAATATCCCATGGGAGCAAGGGAATGGAAGATTTTCTGCCATTACAAAATCACATATGACCTAAAACACACACCAATACCCATATATATATATATATATATATATATATATATATATATATATATATATATATATATATATATATATATATATATATATATTATATATATATATATATATATATATATATATATATATATATATATATATATATATATATATATATATATATATATATATATATATATATATATATATATATATATATATATATATATATATATATATATATATATATATATATATATATATATATATATATATATATATATATATATATATATATATATATATATTATATATATATATATATATATATATATATATATATATATATATATATATATATATATATATATATATATATATATATATATATATATATATATATATATATATATATATGACAGGGGGATGCCTTGATAATGGGTTGTGAGTATTCTACCCCAAATAGAGTGAACGTGACCCTTGGTGGGTTTGCAATAAGCGACGAAATGTGTGTCAATTACGTTCATTATTATCCAAAAGTGGATCTTGAAGTCTGTAAATCGTCGGTGGACTCACAAACATTAATCAACTATTTTGATTTCATGAACAGGTAATGCCTTCCTACATATATATATATATATATATATATATATATATATATATATATATATATATATATATATATATATATATATATATATATATATATATATATATATATATATATATATATATATATATAAAGTGTATTGGTTTTCTCTAGTTGTGGTGGTAATACAGGAGATGGTAATGTAGCAATCAATTTTGTTACAATTGGTATCGTAATATGTGGCAGGGGTATGTAGTTTAAAGAGTAACATAGATCAATATACCGCAGCAACATAATTGGAACAATGATATCAAATTAGCAATTATTTAACAGTATTATTGTATAACTAAATAGTAATGATTGTAGAATGAAGTAATGACCATTACACTTATTGAAAGTATAGTAATTAATGGAGAGGAGTAATAATATTAGCAGAAAATCAGTTCGTATATCTATAAATTTCTTAATATCTTTCAGGATATTAAGAAACCACAATGATATAAGGAAGTAAAATTATACAGGAATGAGTACTTACTAGGATGTTGCTCTCTCCTCAAGAAAAAGCATATAATTAATTATTATACAAAATATTTGGTAATTAATAGTTAGTAGGAGAGAATTATTTATTTATTTTAAATATATATTATATTTAAATAGAAATTTAGAGAACAAATACAAGTGTATTCATATAATATGCTTGAGATTGCTATATATTAATTATTATTATTATTATTATTATTATTATTATTATTATTATTATTATTATTATTATTATTATTATTATTATTATTATTATTATTAGTTTTGAACTTCAGCCAACATCTTCTGAGTTTGGTTGGAGGGAAAATTACAAGTCAATCGAATGGACTCCTCTAAGGGCCAATTTCCTGCAGAACATGTATGAAGAAGCTCCACTTTCTATGCAGTGCAACCGGTATTACTACACCACACATATATATATATATATATAATATATATATTATATATATATATATATATATATATATATATATATATATATATATATATATATATATATATATATATATATATATATATATATATATATATATATATATATATATATATATATATATACGCAAAGACACAAAGCAATAAGTGAGTTAACCGACATATATCCTACCTAATAGTAGGTAACCACCTTTGACAAGATTAGTGGCTCACTTGTGTTTTGTATTAACTCTTTCAGTTATGTTTGTAGTTGGTGTCAATTTCCATGCATTTGCGTATCAGCAGGTGCCAAAGTTTTTCCAGACTGCTCATCTGCTTCTGCCTGAGTTTCTCATTTTATTCCTATAGTACTCACACAAGTTTCCAATAAATTAAAATCTGGAAACTTTACAAGACATCATAGGTACGGGAGAACTTTGAGGGCTATTTCCTACTATGCACTGATATATAATTGTCGTTATGGAATGCACAGATGTTCGTGTCGTATTAATTCTGAGAATTATGGACTATATCAGAACTTAGCCTTCG
>SEYY01000594.1:195000-197500 GCA_009176605.1 Armadillidium nasatum
TCAAAGTAAAAAATAAAAAAAAGTGGTTTATTAAATTTAAAATGATAACAAATTTCACTAAAAATGATGAGTACAATAATTTGGAGTAATTTTCGGAATTTTTATGTCTTCTTGAAAAGGAGTTTTTTTTTTTTTTTTTTTTTTTTTTTTTTTTTATGATGGGGATTTTGTTCTTTAAATCGAAAATAAGATAAAAACAAATGATGAAGAGAATAGAATACATTTCTCTTATTTAAAAAAAAGAAGAAAGAAAAAAAAAAAAAAAAAAAAAAAAAAATAGGACAGAATTTAAGAAAAGAAAAATTAAGAAAGAAAGAAAAAAGAAAAAAAGGAAAAAAACACTTTTATGTATTTGGTTTTCCCGTATTTTTGCGACAGGAACTTCATCTAACCTTTTAACTCGATAATTATAATCTTCAACTGCTGGCTATTAATTATATTAATGAATATATAATTATAGTAATACTGCTAATCATAATTACTTTAATGATTCACTCATTAGAGATAGAATGAAAATTACAATTTTCATAAAGGAATAAAAAAAAATAAAAAAAAAATAAAAAAAAAAATCTAAAATAAACATGTCAGAATTTAACACACCTGTGAATATGAAATTAGAGGATAAAAATTATCCTCATCCTTGTAATGCTACAAATGATGATTTTATTGCACAAAGGATACATTAATCTATATTTGCTTTGATATATGATTAACGACTTATAAAAATTAATCGTATTCTTACTAAAAGTTCACCCAAGTTCAAATTCAACTCAAGCCTTCATAAAAGTCGTTCGTTGCGTAAATAATAACTTTTATGAAAAGTGTTGGAGAAATGTTTTAGTTATTCGAATCTGTGGTTGTCAGTTTACTAATATAAAAACTAAATTCTCACGTCAAAGACACATTTCTTGGACCTAAAGGAAACCTAATGTTCTAATCGTAGAAGCACTGTTATGATGTAGTACATAATAACATGAAGAAATTTACCTTTCATCTTTTTTAACATTAGAGGTCAAGGACACATTCGAAAAACATACAAAAAAGATAGCTACAAAGAGTTCCTCTGGGCAGCTGTCAGTAATTAACATGTATCTTAATCGTTTCTAGCAGACTGAGTAAAGACACTTTAATATATATATATATATATATATATATATATATATATATATATATATATATATATATATATATATATATATATATATATATATATATATATATATATATATATATATATATATATATATATATATATATATATATATATATATATATATATAATATATAATATAAATAAATAAAAAAAAAAAAATATATATATAATATATATATATATATATATATATATATATATATATATATATATATATATATATATATATATATATATATATATATATATATATATATATATATATATATATATATATATATATATATATATATATATATATATATATATATTATATATATATATATATAGGGTAAGTTTAATTTAATTTTAATTTTTAAGTTTTATTTTAAAAATACAAATTTTAGAACATTAGCAAAACAAACATTTTAATATATTATTTTTTTATTTTTTTTAATATATCAAATATAAAATTATGAATTCAACCATATTTTGCTCACGCAATGCATTTACGCACTATTGTTACCATTATAAATAAGAAATTATAATACAATATAAAAAAAAAAATTTTTTCGTTTCTTTTTTACATGACTCCACCACTGACGGGCAGAGCCCTTTTCAAAGAGGGGGCTTAATAAAAACATCAAAGAAAACCCACATATACTCAAGTATAACGCACATCAATAAGATGACAGCAGACGGAAGCTTTGAAGGGAGGAAGATTAAATACAGCAGGAAAAACAGAAGACAGTAGGGAGTTCCACAGAACAGGAGTAGCTAGAAAAAAGGGGGCACCACTACGAGCAAGCCTTAAGTTTGCAACACGCATAGATTGATTATGTGCAAGACACCTCTTGTACTGCGAGGGAGACGCAATGGAGTTGGAAAGCAAGAGATCAACTCCTTCGATTACCTGCCGTTGAAGTACCTATTGAAAAGAGATAGTGCACCAACGTTAAGTGGCAAAAAAAGAATACTAATGATAATAATTACAAAAATAATAATAATACTAATAATAATAATAATAATAATAATAATAATAATAATAATAATAATAATAATAATAATAATAATAATAATAATAATAATAATAATAATAATAATAATAATTAATTATTATTATTATTTTATTATTATTATTATTATTAATATTAATTATTATTATAATAAAAAAAAAAAACAATAATACTAATAATTAAATAATAATAAAATAATAATAATAATAATAATAATAATAATAATAATAATAATAATACAAGTCATTTCCGAACCATAAAAGATTATACGTGACTTGAATGAACAATAATAAAAAAGTATAATAATAATAATAACATAAACATTAAAGTGGAAATTGTTCCTTAAAAAAAA
>SEYY01000594.1:212500-215000 GCA_009176605.1 Armadillidium nasatum
CGGTAGTAGTATCGGCATATTTTCCGATACCGAATACCGTATCGGTATTTTTATCGATACCGGTATCGGTATCGTATCGGTAAAAATTTTGGTATCGCTCCATCCCTAATATATATTATATATATATATATATATTTGAAAACGTTTTTGCAAATATACAATTCACCGTTTCTACAACTGCTTCTACAGTTAATACTTTTATTACACTTTCATTCATGCATACTACTTCTACTACCATCATCATTGTAAATACTACTAACTTATAATAATAATATTAATGAGAAAAAATTTTAAAATATTAAAATTCATTATAATAAATAATAATAAGTAGAAGAATAGCAGTAATTAATTAAAATAATAGTAATAAAAATAAAAATAATAACTAATAATATTAAAATTATTTTATTTTTATTATTAGTAGTAGTATTAATAAATAGTATTAGTATTACTATTATTATACTATTTGATTTAGTATTTATTAGAAGGGACAAGAGCAACAGAAGTAAAAACTATATTAAATACTAACCAAAAATTTAACTGTGGTAATAGAATTAGGTGATCAAATTTCCATACACCAATCGAAATAAAATCGAAAATTGTCAAGAACAACAACAACAACAACAACATGGACATATGTCATGTATCGATGATGTTTCGCGTCTTCTCTGACGTCACAGAATTTGTCAGTCTTAAAAATCGAGAGAGTGAATGAAAAGCGATTGCATTTGCATTCCAGAAGCGTAACTCGCTTCAATAAGACGTGTTGAAGTTGCTAGTCTTCGCTCCTCCCACTGGCGCCCTAAGCCACACCCACTGTCTCTTAGGACTAAACTAAACTATTGACAAAGTTATTACTGCAACTTTCTTTGGCTTTCCAAAATAGAAAGTGGAATTTTTTTTTATATTTTTTTTTACTTTTGGTACTCTAAGGAGGGAGTAGAAGTTAAATCTATTTTCATTTTCATTTTTGTGCAGTGCTACGAAAGTTTGCAAAGAAAGTTCCAAGTGTCGTATGCTTATTTCAGTGGTGCGCGAAAATTTTATTATTTTTTTTTTTTGTGTTGAGAAACAATCTTATCTTGGTTAAAAATATTTGAAGATAAAAATATGGGAAACTATTTTTCCAAATAATTTTTTTTGTCTTTTTCAAAATATAATTCCTTTTGGTGAAAGGTCAACGATATGTCAACGGACAACGAAATATCACATCAAATTGACCAGACTTATAAGGTAGGATGTTCTTTTTTTATTTTTTTCTATTCAAATGTTCAAGGGTCAAATGACACGCACTCTCACACACACATACAAAGCAAGCATATATATATATATATATATATATTATATATATATATATATATATATATATATATATATATATATATATATATATATATATATATATATATATATAATATATATATATATATATATATATATATATATATATATATATAGATTACTTATAAAAATTCAAAAGTTCTAAAATAATTGATGATGAAATCTATAATTCTTTCTATTCTTCAGGTGCTAAACCAGGTATATTTTCCAAATCCTAACTGGCCTATCTGTTCAATTTTGTCTGCTATTGGCACGGTAAATTACAGCAAGCTCTCAAAATTTTTTATTTTGATATTAGAAAAGCTAACTAAAAGTGATTATTCAATTGAAGATACATTCTCCATCGTCACAGAAATCTTAAATTTTCCTGAAGCTAATTGATATATTATGACAAGTTTCGACGAGGAAAGCTTGGCGCAAATGTGCCTTTAAGAGAAACATTGGACATCATATTTAATTCATTATTTACCAATGCTTCTACTGTTAATGATTCAGATAGATCAAGTTTTGGGGAATTACTATACACATTGCGACAAAAGAAATTATATTTTTATTAAATGAAAAATTTTATAAGCAAATTGATGGTCTTGGTATGGGTAGGTAGACCTTTGAGACCTACTCTAAGTAACATTCTCTTGTGCTGCTTCGAATCTATTTGGCTTAATGAATGTCCGGAGGAATTTAAACCGGTTTTCTACAGAAGATATATAGACGATTCCTTTCTAATTTTTAAATCCAGAAATGAAATTGATATGTTTTTACAATATATCAATTCTAAATATTCACATATCAAATTCAGAGTGGATGTTGAAGAAAGGCTCCTTGGCATTTCTTGATATTAGAATATGTAAAGAAAAAAATAAATTTCAAACCAGCGTTCATAGGAAACCCACATTCACAGGATTAACTACTAAATTCAATAATTTAATCTCCCGTGTATATAAAAATTAATTTAATAATATTAATTTATATATATACATTAAAATCTTGAATGAATTGAACTTCCCCCCCCAAAAAAATAGCCCTTTCTAAAGAATGGATTACCAGGATTAGCAATTGATAATGTATTTAGGAATCAACTTAATTTAAAATTTTATCACAAATATTCAACTGTATTAACATTACCAAAATAAATCCTGTATATGAAATTATCTTTTTATGA
>SEYY01000594.1:223080-228080 GCA_009176605.1 Armadillidium nasatum
TTTGTTCTTTTATTTTTGTTTTGGATAAAGAGATAAATGAAAAAATTGTAAATGGATTCAAAGCAAAGTTCAAAGACCTTTTTATCACGTGATTACTATGCAAAAAAAAAAAAAAAAATGTCTTTCCAATGTTAAAGAGAAGGTGACTCTAAGTCCGAAACAACACAAGCCAACGTTAGGTGCAACATAGATTCAATATCAGATAAAACGATCTGCCAACTTTAGATACAATGTCGATATAAAGTCAGAAACAACGTCAAAAACAAAGTTGTAATTGCGCATTTTATACTATTATGTAGACTGGATTATTCATATATAATTATTTTAGTACTTTCATATTCGATTATTTAATCATTGTGGTACATACAAGTCTTCTACTTATTTATTGGACAAAGATCGCGTGGAAATTTCTACTGACTGCAAATATCAACAGCCCGTATACCGTTTATTCTTCAGGCTTTTATTTGATTCCTCACGGATTGTAAAAAATATATCTTTAAGTTTTTAAATATTTCAAATTTGAAAACTAATCTTTACTATAAAACTATTAAACCTGTATGTGTGAGTTCTAAGTGATTATTTACGATATGTTCTCGATTTATTATTTGAGGAATTTAACAGTTTGTACAAATGAACATTTATTTCCGATAATCAGATTTTGTCGTTTTTATTTTTTTTTACTTTCACTTATCTATTAATTTATCACTTCTTATTCTCTATTTTCTTATCATTTCTTTCTTCTTTCTTTCTTTCCTCACAATCTTTTGGCTATATATATGTCTTTCTTTCTCTTTTCGTTAGTATCTTATTATCAGATTAAATTGTCATACATTTTTTCAGTTTACATGAGAGAGTTCATTTTGTACTTTCGATTTCTTATATCATATATACAAGACTTATTCATAATTAAGTATATTGTCTATCTCAAAGTCCTGGTCTTTTTAAATTAAATTGATATTTAATTATTATATAAAGATATAAAGTATAATAAATGATATATTAATATTATATTTTATGTAATATATATATTTATTTATAATATATTATATATATTATTATTTTTTTTTTTTTTTTTTTTTTTTTTTTTATAATTATACGAGAGAGAGAACGAACGGGTCTCCTTGAGGCGACCCGCTCTTTATAGTTTTATATATTAAATATATTATATAATATATACTATTATTAATAATATTAATAACAAAAAAAAAAAAAAAAAAAAAAAAAAAAAAAAAAAAAAAAATATTATAAATATATATATATATGATATATAATATAAAATTTATATATATATATAATATATAATATATATTATTATATATATAGATATTATATATAATTATATTTATATATCATTTATGGATTATGTTTTCTTATATATTATATTAATATATTTATTATTTTTTTTTTTTATTTTTTTTTTTTTTTTTTTTTTTTTTTTTTTTTTTTTTTTTTTTTTTTTTATTTATTATTAATAATTTAATATTATATATATACATTATTAATATATATATATATATAATATATTATATATATTATATATATATATATATATTATATATATATATATATATATATATTATATAATATATAGTATAATATACTATATAAAATATTAGAACCTTTAATTTCACTAATTTCCTATCCTAACATTTAAAACTAATAAATGAGATAAATCACTCATCACTATCAAAAAATAAAATAAAAAAAAAAATGCTAGCGATATATAAAATATTTTGGGGTAAGGGAATCCTATAATTATCATGGCAAAAAAAGGCACATAGGTGATATGGTTAAATTAAAAAGGCAAAGGGGAAATTTATGAAGTAGTTGGAATTTCAATTCGAAGAAGAAGAAGCAATGAAGAAAAGAAAAAGAAGAAGAAAAATGAAAGATATAAAAGAAATAGAAAAAAGAAGAAGGAATAAAATGAAAGAGATAGAATGAAGAATAATTTCATTTCTTTTTATCTTATTAATCTGATTTTGAGTGTGGTACGAGTGTGTCTTTTGGGCGGGTGGTTCGAGACATGTGCACGTGATTAGCGGTCTTACCTTCAAGGAGGTGAAACTTTATTTGGAACGTCGAAGGAGGAGGATACTTTACATGTGAGAGTCTTCGTGATGACGAGAGGATCTCGGCCGCTCAGAGACATGGTAAAGATAATTAAATATATTGTGGGTGAGTTCGTTCACGTTTTGTTAGTTGTTTTTTACCTATTATTGTGTTATATCTTCATTTATAATTCGCAAACATCACTTTGACTTCTATCGCTATTCATTCATATAAACCAGAGAACATAATCATCACCAAGAACAAATATTTAGTGAGCTATAGAAATAATAAATTTTGCTTCAGAATATATCAGTAATCATAATGATAAATTAAGTTATATATAATATTATTTAATTAATTATTTTTCCGTCAAAAAGAACAAAATAAAAATAAAAAAATTTAAAAATTAAATTTAAAATTTTTTTTTTTAATAATAATAATAATATATGATCTCAAAAAGTATGAAAAGTCTGTTCACATCTTAAGTAAATTAATTAATATATTTATACCTTTTATTGATCTATATATATAATATATTATACGCTAATTTTCAAGCTTAGCTGAGATTCAGAGATCACTAAGGATGGATTTAAATATTTAATTTTATCATTAATATTTATATTTTATTAGTTTAAATTTTAATTATTTTATTTGTTAATTAAAATTATTTTCACTATTATTATTTATGGAAACTATATTCCTTAATAAATCTACAAACTCATTTAAATGCAAGCATTATTTAAATGTGCATAAATATATAAAAAATAACTTCGTGTTATACAAATAGATCTTTAGTATATATTGGTATTATTAGTAGATACACAGGGATTAATAATCAGTAAACATGGTATAGTTTTGATTAATTCATTTAAGTATTAATAGAATTGATTATAATATTTATTTTCATTTCGTAATTTCCCATTTAAATTAAATGCTTACTAACTTAGACTCAAACCATATGGATTGAATTGGTGGGCTGGGGAGGTTGTGAGTGATTAATAATAAACTTCTCTTTATCAAATATCACAATATAAAACTCTTAGATATTATAATACACTTTGAAACCAGTTATGGACACTAGTTATAAATAGATATAAAGTGATGCTTTTGATGCAAGATACAGTTTATATGTAGCGGCTTGATGGCTAGTAGGTTATTTTGTCATGAACCGTAGGATGTGTAAATAATCTTAAGATAATAATATTATTGCTTTAAATAGTATTAAAAGAATCGGTTAATAAGCAAATAAAATAATTGATAAACTTAAAGAGTAAAATATATAATAAATATATAATTTATAAAAGAAAATAAAATAAAATCATTATTTTCTATAAACTAAGTTTATTTGTATTATTATAATTACTATGAATAAAGAGATAATAATAAATAAATAAATATTAATAATTTTTTTTTTTTTTTTTTTTTTTTTTTTTTAAATGAAATTTGATTTATAAATATGATTATGAATAAAATATAAAAGGAAGTTATTAAAAATAATAAAAGATTGTCCTATTAAGACTTCAGCATCATCGAAGTATTTTATTTGGATAATATAAGAATAGATAAATATATGTAAAGAAACATCATGAAAAATAAAAGATTAAATAAAAAGAAAAAATATATTATTTATAACATTATTATCATATAATATAGGTTAAAAGTGCCTATTTGGAGTTATCTTATAGCTTATCAATAGTTATTCAGGAGACAACAATCAAATATTTGAATGAGAATGTTTCTCCATCATGAATATTTGATAAGAGTCGTAGTTCTCACATCACCCTAACAAAAAAGTAAAAGTGTGTAAATGTTATTATTCATTATATATATTATTATAACTCTTATAATAATATATATTATATATAATATTAATAAAATTATATATCTATTAAATATAAATATTTATATATATATATATATATATATAATAGTATAATATTATATAATATATATATATATATATATATATATTGGAACACTTTAATATTTTAATGGTTATGATTTTAACATTTATACGGAATTATGTATCGTATTCATTTATATTTATTTTATCTTTAGGGATTTTAATCAAGTTTATTATAAATATAAGTAAGTAATTGAGAAAAATAGTGCAAATTTTTGGGCACCTAGGGCACGCTACACAGCCTTATTAATTATCTAGTTCAATTTATTTTGGGCTTCGCACATTCATTTACAGAATAACCATTATAATGGACTAAAATTATACACTAATATATACTTTTTACTATTCGACTATTCTTATATTAATTTAATTATATATTCCTATTAGTCACTTAAGCATCACGATACCGTATATATAGTTTTCTCTGGATTTAATATAATATATCAATAACTTTAAGGTTAAATAATCATTTAATAATAAGATGATCATTATAATATGTATTAAATAAAATATATATAATTAAGTCTTGGTATAGGGGGTTGAGAATGAGGAAAGCACCACGAAAATGTATAAGGTTGAATTTAAGCAAATGTTGAGTGTAGTAAGTTCATAATATAAAGACTAGCAATAAAGGTGAGAAATTGTATTTATTATATTGAGGTACACATTAAATTAAATGAGCGTGTTAATATATACAGTTTTTAATAAATATATTTTTTTATAATAAAGAAAAAAGCAAGCACAATTCCAAATATACGCATTATTGTGAATCAAAATAGATAAATTGATTAGATAACGATGCCTAGAGAAGTTTCAGATATCATTTTCAATAAATGAAATAGTGATGTGATACAATATTCACACCCCTAATATATATGTATAAAGAAAAGTTAGTCATAACTCAATGTTAAATATGTATTGGATTAATCCTACTGTGGATCAGAATACCATAAAAGGAGATTGGTTAGTGATAAATAATAAGCTTCTTTTGATTCTCTTTATATATATTAACACATATATATATATAAAACACTATATTACCTTA
>SEYY01000594.1:298080-303080 GCA_009176605.1 Armadillidium nasatum
AACTGAAAAAATTTGTTGTGACATTTTTGCCACTTGTCCCAACGATTCGTTAGGACAATTTTTGAAGAGTACGAATCCTCAAGAAAAGACAGAGTGTTGTGTAATGTACGAGTATTCTATATTATGGAATTGCGTGTTCCAACGAAAGTTAGTAATTCACTACAACTGAAACTACCATAATGGTTATTAATCGTGCTCAGTGCTCAGTTGGAAAAGTTTGTGGCAAAAGAAAATGGTAATCTTATTTATTAAGGCAGGTCTACAATGACAGATGAAAATATGGATCGAATGAAGAATCATTCTTTACAATCTGTGTAAATTTACGCTATTAGAAGGTTGTGATTTAAGGTTGCCTCAGAAATTACCATAAAGTGCCAAAGAAACATTTCCAACTACCTTCTTATAAATTTCAAATACTACAAAAAAATTACCCAAATAAAAGTTCTGGAAAGGTGTTTGTAGCTCCAACGTTCGAGCATTTGGTAAAAGAAACCGATTTTAATGAAAACTTCAAACTGAATACATTAATGATGAGAGTTTTCAACATAGTATAAATATATGCATGCGTTTTCACGTTTTAAATAAGGTAAATAATAAACATCAGAATTTGAGGCTTAGAAGAGCAAGAAAAAAAATTCCAATCGCGATTCATTAGGATCTGTCTAAATTTCAATCTGTGGCGTAAAGTGTCACAAAACAGAGTTATCGAAAAGTTTTTCTTCTATGAACCAAATGTGGAACATTAACAAATCATTATCTTTACATTTGAACTAGTCTGAGAAAATCCCAAAGTTAAAATGGGATGAGATGTGCCACAGAACTGAGAAATTGGATTATTTTTCTTTTAGGAACCAAAGGTGAACCTTAGCAGTTATCTTGTCCTGCAGGAAAACTTTACCTATATCCTTACCCTGGAAGGTTTTCAACGTGATATATCAGTCAGTTTACGAAATAAATAAAGATATTACGGATATCTTGTTTCAACCTTCACGAGAATCAGTAAAAAATTGGTAACCGGTATCGGTAAATTCCAGAAGTATCGTATTGGTACTCGGTATCGAGTACTTAAAATTATTGGTATTGGTTAAAATTTTGGAATCGTTCCATCCCTAGTATATATATATATATATATATATATATATATATATATATATATATATATATATATATATATATATATATATATATATATATATATATATATATATATATATATATATATATATATATATAGATATATCATAAGCGCTTCCTGACAACACAAAAAACTTGTCAAGACGCTCTTTCGAAAGCAGAAATCAACGTTAGAAAGCAAAGGAAGAAGAAATCGTCATCAAAGAACTCAATTGACAAGGAAATCAAAGTAATATTATTATTATTATTATTATTATTATTATTATTATTATTATTATTATTATTATAATAATAATAATTATATTATTATTTATTATTATTATTTTATTATTATTTATTATTATTTATTATATTATTATTATTATTATTTTTATTATTATTATTATTATTATTTCCAAATTGCTATCAATATTCTTAAATGTTATTTTATTATTATTATTATTATTATTATTATTATTATTATTTTATTATTATTATTATTATTATTATTTATTATTATTATTATTATTATTATTATTATTATTATATTATTATTATTTTTATTATTATTTTATTATTATTATTATTATTATTTTTATTTTTATTATTATTATTATTATTTATTATTATTTTTTATTATTTTTATTATTATTATTTTTATTATTATTATTATTATTATTATTATTATTATTATTATTATTATTATTATTATTATTATTATAATTTGCAGACTTACCAAACTCTTGATGAAGAACGGCTTAATTTTGAAACTTTTTTAGATCGTTGTTTAAAAGAGGTTTTTATTATTATTATTATTATTATTATTATTATTATTATTATTATTATTATTATTATTATTATTATTAAATATTGAAAATTTGTTTATATACTTTTTCTGAATAAATTGTGGAAATTGAAATTTTTTATTATTATTATAATTATCATTTTATTATTATTATTATTATTATTATTATTATTATTATTATTATTATTATTATTATTATCATGAAAGAGTTTATTATTATTAAATATTTTCAAACTGTCAGGTTTAAATATCACGTTCGAAGATAAGAATTCCACGATTGTTTAAATATTTTGAACAAAAACATTGCAGTATTTTTATTATTATTATTATTATTATTATTATTATTATTATTATTATTATTATTATTATTATTATTATTTATGTTTATTAGTATCATTTCATCATCTATAATATTTCCTGATCACAAATTTACAATAACTGGAGAAGATTAAATTATTCGTTAAATATATATACAATATATATTAAAAGACTTCTTAATTTTTATTTTAAAGCTTCAGTTTTTTTAACACCATGAAATTAAAAAAAAGTGTTTTTCAATTATATTTTAGAACTTCACAATATTAATTGTCATAATAAAATGTATATAAATATATATTAAAAGACTTCTTAATTTTCATTTTAAAGCTTTAGTTTTTAAATATATGAATAAAAAACTTTTCCCATTATATTTTACAGCTTCACATTGTTAACTGTCATAATAAAATATACATAAATATAGATTAGTTATTAAGAAACTGTTCTTAAAGGCTTTTATTTAGGTATTGGAATGTAATATTTAATTAATTTATAATTAATAACACTGTTGTCAATACGGAAAATATATTTTTTACAATCAAATTAAATATCTTATTATTATGGGCTTCAAAAACTAACCACAGAACATCTTTAAAATATAATTTAGTTATTAGTCCTTTACTAAAATATTTCCCCACTGTTATCTTTGTTAAAAATGAATTTACGAAATTTTTTTTATTTCTTTTAATTGCTTTTTATGATTAAAATGGAAAGGGGGAAGGGGTTGAGAAATATTAAACAAATAAAACATTTTCATATATATAATATATATATATATATATATATATATATATATATATATATATATATATATATATATATATATATATATATATATATATTAGTGATGGATCGGATGTCATATTTTCCAATTTGCGGATGCGGATGCGGATGCGGATGTTGAATTTTTGGAGAAGTGCGGATGCGGATGCGGATGCGGATGTTGAATTTTAGAAAAGTGCGGATGCGGATGCGGATGTTGAATTTTGAAAGTGCGGATGCGGATGCGGATGCGGATGTTAATTTTGATGCGGATTTTGATGCGGATGGATGCGGATGTTAATTTTGATGAGGATGCGGATGCGGATGCGGATGTTAATTAATATATATATATATATATATATATATATATATATATATATATATATATATATATATATATATATATATATATATATATATATATATATATATATATATATATATATATATATATATATATATATATATATATATATATATATATATATATATATATATTCACTATCACCTTTCCCACTTTCGTGAGGTGGTGCCCGCCACAATTCCCTTACAAACATAACTATTCTTACCTTTCAACGCTTTCACCACCTCCCTCCATCTCTGTCTCCACAAATCTTCTACCCTCGTCTAAACTCAAATTCCTTCCATCAAAATCACTCTCACTCCATCCATCCATCTCCACTTCGGCCTTCCCCTCCCCCTACCCTTCCCCTATCTACATCGGATCTACGTACCTTGCCAACCATTCTGTTCTCTTTCATTCTTCACATATGTCCAAACCATTTTAGCACATCCTCCTCCTCTCTATCAATTACACCCTTCTTCCATTTACACATCTCCCTTATTCTTTCATTTCTAATCCTATCAATCCTTCTCAATTTATATATCGCTCTCAAATCTTTCATCTCAAAGACATTGAAACTTTTTCTCGACCGAGCACTTATCGTCTATGTTTCACACACATACAATACAGAAGGTGAACACATACATTCAAACATTCTTATCTTTATTTCTTTCGAAATTTTTCCTTTCTTCCATACTTTTCTTAGGCCCCCAATACTTTCATTCCTTCTACCACTCTGTTCTTTATTCCTTTTTCCGTCCCACCCTTACCTTCCACCCAACATTACTAGATATTTGAATTCATTCACCTCCTCAAGTTTCCATTCTCACACTTCTACAAACCAATTCCTCCCTCCACATTTCCTCATTCCCCACCTCCAATCCTCATAACTTTATTCTTCGCTGGATTGAATTTCAATCTCTTGTTTGCACATTTCCCTTCAAACTCTCTCACAAGTATTCTCATCTTTTCTCCAGATTCTGCCACCAACACATGCCGCATCATCCTGCAAAAAGTAAAACATTCACTTCACATTCACCCTACCATATTTCTCAACGCAATACTCTTCCCTTCTCTCTCCATTTTTCTAAGTAAACCATTCATCAATAGATTAAATAACATGGAGATATTACAAACCCCTGTCTCAATCCCACTCCTATGCTAAACCAATCCGATAGTTCTCTCTTCACTCCTCACTCTTGATCTACAATTCGCATATATATATATATATATATATATATATATATATATATATATATATATATATATATATATATATATATATATATATATATATATATATATATATATATATATATATATATATATATATATATATATATATATATATATATATATATATATATATATGTGATGGATCGGATGTCATATTTTCTAATTTGCGGATGCGGATGCGGATGCGGATGTCGAATTTTGGAGAAGTGCGGATGCGGATGCGGATGCGGATGTTGAATTTTTGAAAGTGCGGATGCGGATGCGGATGCGGATGTTGAATTTTTGAAAGTGCGGATGCGGATGCGGATGCGGATGTTGAATTTTCGAAAGTGCGGATGCGGATGCGGATGCGGATGCGGATGTTAATTTTTGTGCGGATGTTCCGCATCCGCGCATGCGGATGCGGATGCGGATGCCATCACTAAT
>SEYY01000594.1:308080-315580 GCA_009176605.1 Armadillidium nasatum
CAGCAGTAGAGACTCCACTCAGTGCAGTGAAGACAGTGGATTTAGTAAAGAAGATAACAACGCTAAGAGATCAAGTTGTTCTTATTCTGAGTAAGTATGTCTTAGTCACTTTATATGAAGTTTTGGGTTTGGTAAGTTGTCATTTATTTAGATCCGATTTTTATTTAGAAATTATTTAGAATCAAATTAATTGAGCTTGTTTTTAATGGCATATGTGTGTTTTTTAATTAGTTGTTTTATATTATGCTTCTCATGAATTGTTAAAGAAAATTTCTAGAAAAATATTGGTGGAGAGTTTATGCTTTTAAGTATTGAATCTTATGAGAGCCTCTGTTTTGAAACTCAAAATTTTTTTTTTAATTGTGTCGTTATTCTTTCTGTTGCTTGCTCATGAATCCTAATAACATGTAAGATGCTTTGATTCAAATTGCTTACTTTAATCGCCTTTCGTGTTCTCTTTTAAGCTGCTCGAGATCGTGCAATTCGAGCTGGGTGACAGATTCCTACGAAATGTGTAGTGATCGCAACAGTGCAAATGAAGATTCGTACAATCCATATTCTACTGACGGCAGAGGTTCCCCAACGTTTCTTAATTACCTTTATCCAACATATAAGGACTACAATAATGAACCTTCACCTATTAAACACTGCTCAATGGACGGACTTGAGAGCGTTTCTTCAGTAGAGTCCAGGAAAGAGAATTGGATCGCCACTGCTTTCGGTACATTAGGAAAGAAGAAAAAGAATTTAGTATCCCCTTGTGCCCAGAAAATTGCTTCACAGAAAGCAAGAAAGAAAAATGAAAAGAACACGATTCACAGGAGTTCTTCTCTACTTTGTATTGACATGGCTTGTACAAGCTCACCAGATGAAAATTGTGCCTCTGATTACGAGGACATAACATATGCCACTTGGCATCATAAGGCAAAAATTGAAGTTCCGAATATTCTTCCATCTCCTCCACCATATGATCCGCCACCTTTACCTTCTTTACCATCTTCTACCTACATTCAGTATTCTGAACAATCCGAAAATTCACAGAACAAGACTAAAAACCATATGTTAAACAAACTTTCTGAGTCCTCGTCAGGTAACAGTTCATGGAGTGAGAACGACGGTAGCAGCAAAGAAGATTATATGATTATTAAAGAGCAAAATGTAAAAAATGTCATTCTTAAAACGGAGAATAATCAGTTTGACAGACGAAAGATTCTAACACGATCTTACACTTGGGCTTCACCCGATTTTAAAAAGCATTCTAAAGGAAAGAAAAAGGATAACAATGAACAATACATAAATAAATCTAAATCAAAGTTATTCAAAAGTGGTTTTGTAAACCCCTTTTCCACTAATGAGAAACCAGAAAGGAAAAAAGGTCTTAATAACTTAAATTCGTCCATTCAGCCATTTCATTCTCTTCCATTTGAAAATGAAAAAGAAGACGTGGCACCTCCTCTTCCTCCAAGAAAGAGGCCACAAATGCCGAGTGCCAAGAGTAAAAAAGATGTTAATATATTCAATTATAGCGAATACATGTGCCAAAGAATGACCAATCCTGACGGAACCTGCAGATTTGACCAGAGGTCTTTCACCACGGGGCAAAAATGCAGTGCTTGGTACGACTTATGGGGAAGAGACACTTCTGTAGGAAATTTAGTTTAATGCATTTTATTTATAATCAAAAAGATGCAAACTCAAATTATATATATATATATATATATATATATATATATATATATATATATATATATATATATATATATATATATATATATATATATATATATATATATATATATATATATATATATATATATATATATATATATATATATATATATATATATATATATATATATATTTATATATATATATATATTTATATTTATATATATATTATATATATATATATATATATATATATATATATATATATATATATATATATATATATATATATATATATATATATATATATATATATATATATATATATATATATAAGTAAAAATTTAAATTTTTAACATTTTATTATATTTTTCGAATGTTTTATACTTAAAAAATATATATAATATATATATATATATATATATATATATATATATATATATATATATATATATATATATATATATATATATATATATATATATATATATATATATTATTTCAACAATTTATCTTTCATTTAAGAGAATTGCCATCACTGGAAATAAATTCTCTCAAACAGAATATAGTTTTTATAAATATATATATATATATATATATATATATATATATATATATATATATATATATATATATATATATATATATATATATATATATATATATATATATATATATATATATATATATATATATATATATATATATATATATATATATATATATATATATATATATATATATATATATATATATATATATATATATATATATATATATATATATATATATATATATATATATATATATATATATATATATATATATATATATATATATATATATATATATATATATAATATATATATATATATATATATATATGAAGGCTTCCATTACCATTATATTATAATAAACAGAGTTTCAAGTGTAAATTGAAAGATTGGAAATCTTGTGATGTGATAGATTATAAATATCGTAAATATATATCATATATTTATATATATATATATATATATATATATATATATATATATATATATATATATATATATATATATATATATATATATATATATATATATATATATATATACACTACTTGGAAATAATGTAGAAATTTTTTTAACATGTTATATTATATAAAGAAAATTATTAAAAAGTTTTTAATTCATTTATCCTGTTTTTCTTTTTTTCTTTTTTTTTTTTTTTTTTTGTGAAAGAAATTTGCATTTCAAAAATATCTGAGAATCAATTAGTAACATTTTTGCCTGCGATCTTTTTGTGATGTTCTCGTTTCTCTTCCTATTACAATAAATTTGTATTTTATTTTTTTACCTTCAATGAATCATGTATATATATATATATATATATATATATATATATATATATATATATATATATATATATATATATATATATATATATATATATATATATATATATATATATATATAATATATATATATATATATATATATATATCAGAATCCATATTAGGGTGCTTGGAACCTATATTGGAGTGCTTCTAGGTTACAGGAGCAACCAATCAAAGTCAAGCAACGCTAACATGTGCACCACAACTGTTGAGATGAAATTAGCAATAATAAGATAGAAATAGAGTACAAACAGAAGCAGATGAGCTTGAAAATTGTTATGTGTGTGTATGGGCATACTGTGATGGTTGCTCAGTATTTTCACAATCTTTTCAGATAGATACCTTATAATACTATCCTAATTTATTTGAAAATTCAACCCTCACCCCCTCACCCTCTCACCCCTAAACTCTTAAATTAATTTTAACATAAAACAAAAGTTTTGAAAAATAGCTCATATTTTTTTCGGGCTAAAGCAAAAAATTGCTAACGCAAATTCTCCGAATTCTCACATCACTGTTGAACTTCAAGTGTTGAAAATGATTATAACTCGTTATAAAAACAATTATTTCATTGTATTAACAACATAAGCATGTTGGTTGCTAGGTACTCGTTTTAATTGAAAATGAAATGGAATAATTTACTTTATTTGCAGTTTTAGAAACATCAACTTCGTTTCAAATACTCCTGTAACCTACAGTTTTTCCTTTTTTTATGTTTCTAAGTGAAAACCTTACAGACTAAATTGATATGCCTTTCCTCAAGGTTGACATATACCTCACTTACAAGCTCCAAAAAATATGCTCTTCAGTCCATCTAGAAATTATGGATACAACAACCGCACTGTGCGGGAACTAGAATATTAAGAATAGAGTAAACATATAAATATTTAAAAAAGGTAAAAATTCTTGACTAAACCTCATAACAAAGAAAATCTAAAATAGTTTCAAATTTTCACATATGAGTGAGTAAATGGAGAATGAAACAAAAAAAAAAAAATTATTGGAAGCGTATATTAAAATTTAAATTAACAATGTAAAATGATTTTTGTTCTATCATGAATCAATCGCAAAATCTTATAATTTATAGTTTCACATTAGAAAAATATTAATTGTTTATTTAGCATACCAAAATGTTGAATCTTATTAGGTAAGGATTTTTACCATAAAAAAGAATTTGGGTCTCCTACAGTAGTGAAATAAATCCCAGATAACCTTTTAATTTGCATTTTGAACTTTTAAGACAATGATGACAAAAGATATTGAGGGAGAGTAGAAGAATCATAAAACTAAAAACGAAAGACTTTTATTCCCTGTATGCAAATGAGACGAATCTCAAAGAGAGAGAGAGAGAGAAAGGAGATGTCTAAGTATTTTAATACACTGATGCCAAAAGGTATTGAGGCCAGCTTCGATTTATCTCTGAAAAAGTTATATCATTTAGAAATATGTACTACCTTATACCATGGTATATAATTAAATAACAGTAAGGGTTGAAAACACTTCTAGGAGCAATTTTTGTGTTAAAATATATATATATATATATATATATATATATATATATATATATATATATATATATATATATATATATATATATATATATATATATATATATATATATATATATATTATATATATATATATATATATATATATATATATATAGTATATTTATTATTAATTATTATTATTATATATATATATATATATATATATATATATATATATATATATATATATATATATATATATATATATATATATATATATATATATATATATATATATATATATATATATATATATATATATATATATATATATATATATATATATATATATATATATATATATATATATATATATATATATATATATATAAGAGAGAGAGAGAGAGAGAGAGAGAGAGAGAGAGAGAGAGACAATTATTCCCTCAAGAGGCTTATGAAGTTTTCATCAAATGCTTTCCTCACAGTTTTACCCAACTAATAATACCTAAAAAAAAAAGTAAATAAGTAACGAGTACTTTTAAGGCAGGAAAGAGTTGGTAATCCCCAGATCAGATGTGTTAGGATTCTCAGATAGACCAATGTTAAATCTTTTATGGAAATCTCGAGAATTTTAATGGAAAATTTGAAATTTTTAAAAAGTTTTTGACTGTGAGGATATTTGCTTTTTCTTACAAGGACTTGGAAGTTCATTGCCTCTTCAATCCTTTGAACAAAAGATAACTCTTATCACACTTATCCTTTGTTTTGAATTATCAACAACCAGCCTTTTAAGAACATAATATTTTTATTAACAAACCTGAAGCTTTCTCGTATTGCTAAGTTTGTCAATACTCAGTATATTAAGATTAAGAAGAGTTCGAACTTATTATTTAGAATTTTTCCAATCATAATGAAAAGAAAATTTTCTTGTTTTAAGAAATAACCACTACAATAGTTTAACATTTAATATGATCTCTATTTATATAGTTTCGTTACTGAGCAATCATAAATTGTGAAACTATCTATAGGACATAATGACGTCAAAGAAGTTAACAATTTTATACCATAATTTGGAAAAGAATGACATCAGTATTACTCTCAACAATGACGTCATATCAAGATGAATTGCTATATCTCGCAATGACTCCCGACTACCGAGTATACTTTTTTTTTTTTTTTTTTTTTTTTTTTTTTTTTTTTTTTTTTTTTTTACACTGATTCCGGCCTGGAATATTTTTGAAATTTTTGTAATACCAAAAAAATCGTTTTTTTTTTTTGTTTTTTTTATCGCAAAAATATTCATAGAAAGCAGTTTCACTAAATACATTATGACTGATTAAAGTCTCGACCAATCAGTGAAAGCCATATCAGTCAAACATAATAATCCATACTAATTCAAAAAATGTACAGGAACGCAACTTCTATTTTCAGTCATAAAAACCTAACTATTGCTTAAAAAAATAGTGCCAATCGGGATTAGATAATTACAGAAAGAATTATGTCCTTTTCATTTTTATCAATTACTATAGGACTTGTTTAGCGAAGGTCCCTGGTTCGATTTCTAGAAACTCTCTAGTCAAAGTTCCCTTCTCGATTAAAGACAGAATTCAGTGACGTGTGAACATTTTAAAAATTTTAATTCATTCCTTATTTAATTAAAATATTACTGACGAAAATTTTTTCCAGAAAATTCGCAACTCAAGGGCATTACCCTATTCAAAGAGACTAATTTCTTTCCAGCATCCACGTGAGAAATAGAAATAGCGAAATTCGAATCCCAAAATAACTACTCTCAACCGAAAAATAAAAGAAATTTTCGTGTCCTTCAAAAATGCCTACCGGATAGAAGAAGGTGGGACGATCTCAAGGCCATTTGGGCCTGGGAAATATAGTGCTGTCTACAGGTTGCCAGATTTTGCGACTTTTTAAAAAATCCGGCACCCTTCGAAAGAGAGGGTCAGTCACTTTCAATACCCTTCTTACTACTTCTACAGATCTTTTCTTCTTTCCTTATATTTGTTTTTATGCATAGTTTATTAGTAATGTCTCTCTTTAAAGACTTGTCATGCAGTAGGGAATTAGATGCTTGTAAGGAAGAAACTAACCACTCGTTATCCACCACGGTTAAAAAAGAGTGGCTCAATAGGAATTTTTTGCAGAGATTTTCAACTTCAGGACTGCTGATGTCTTTATTTACAGCCACTTCTGTTCCATGGAATCCTCTTACAGTATTCAATATTTTCTGCTGAATTTAATCTGCTGGCTTTAAGCCTCTTGGCTACATTAAAGCCTTCTACTTGAAGGATTCTTTTTTTTTTTTTAAAAAAATTTTATGCTTCATATCAAATTAAAAAATTAAAATTAAATCAAATTAAAACAAATTAAAAAGGAAACATACGCTTATATTCCTCGATATACTTCAACTAAAATGTTCTTTAGTATCACTCTTCATATTTAGATTTAAAAAATATGAGGTCTGTTTTTATTCTTAACATATTATTATTATTTAGATTTAAAAAATATGAGGTCTATTTTTATTCTTAACGCATATTATTATTATTATTATTATTATTATTATTATTATTATTATTATTATTATTATTATTATTTTATTATTAATATTAATTAGAAATTAAAAATATAATTAAAAATAAATAATACTATAATATATAATATATATATATATATATATATATATATATAATATATATATATATATATATATATATATAATAATATATAATATATATATATATATATATATATATATATTATTTCCTTTCTCACTTTCGTTGGGTGGTGCCAGTCACAATTCACTCACAAACATATCCATTCCTACCTTTCATCCCCTTTCACCACAGCCCTCCATCTCGCTCTGTCCTCCGCAAGTCTACTACCCTCTTCTAAACTCAAATTCCTTCCACCCAAATTTCTTTCACTCCATCTCCACTTTGGCCTTCTCCT
>SEYY01000594.1:320580-328080 GCA_009176605.1 Armadillidium nasatum
TACAAAATAGTGAACGAACACGGATACTTTCAATCAAATGTATTTCATTACTGCAGACTATGCGAAGCTCTAAATTACAACGACCAAAGCCCAAAAACTTATTCCTCGATGCAAAATTTTTGGAACGTGTCACGTGATTGTAATAAAAAACATTTTTATTTTAGAAATTTTCCATTTAAAAAACAAAGAAATTAAAGGAATTAAAAACAGGACTATTTTTTAGTCTTTTACTAACCTAAATAAAACAGAGAAACTCTGTGAATCTATCATTGAAAATTATATATATATATATATATATATATATATATATATATATATATATATATATATATATATATATATATATATATATATATATATATATATATATATATATAATATATATATATATATAATAATTATATATATTTATATTATTATATATATTATATATATCTAAAAAACAAATATAAGAGTAAATATATCATATAAATAGTAGTAATCTAAAATGAGTAAAAACATAATAATACAGTATTCAAAACATAGACAAATAAACGTATATCTAGTATATCATAAAGGAAAACCATAATAGTAGACAAACAGTTATATATTACATATACATATCATACATACACAAATTATGCATAATGTATAGATAAACATAATGATTACATAAAAATTACTGAATATACATATACATTAATATACATATATATTAGTATAATTAATATTACATATAGATATATATATATAATTATATATATATATATACAATATAATATATATGATACAGTATTTTTAAACTTTTCCAGAAATGATAAATTAGAAAACTCTGGAAAGGAAAGATGTTAATAAATAGGGCGATGGTTACAGGGTTGATATAGTTCTTCAATTTTAGTGACAGGATGGATTAATGTACACTTCCGTCAGGTGAAAAAGGTCGAATATGATATGTAAAATCAACGGAATTAATTTGCCAAGGCTGGATAAAAGCTTGGAAGTATATCATTTAATTATATATTGAGGGATATTGTCAGGAATATAAACCTTTTATTATGTAGCATATTTAGAAAAAATTTCAATAATAAGCATTAATGAGAAAAAAGCTGGAGGAAGATTAAGAAGAATGAATAGCCTCGGAATCGTCTAAAGTGGAGTTATAAGCTAAAATTTGAGAGAAGAGTTCAAGTTTAGTAGATGGTAAGAATAGTTGTAGACCCTCCGAAAGAAAAATAAGGATAGATGGAGGTAAAGTTATAACTTATTTTATTTAGCAAAAAGTTAAAATAATCTAGCAGTTAGAAGAATATGCATACAAATTCTTGCATTTTCGTGGGATTTTTTTTTTTTTATAATTTCGGTATCAAAAAAAAAAAGGCTTAAGTATCGGGAATTTGAAAGACGACGCTAAGGTCTATGAGGCACCATCCCACTGACTAATTTTGCAAGAGAACAAGCTGAATTAATTAAAGTCTTTCAATTAATTAAGTAGAGAAGTTGTGCCTCGTTTACGTCTAGGATTCAACTCTCTCTCTTACAGTCATTTGTCATTCATCGCAGGTAATACGAGCACAGTTCAAAGGTTTTTCACTTTAAATAAATTAAAATTTACTTGTGACTCTGATATTTAATTATAATACTCAAAGCTATTTACGTTTCTTCAATGTGATTGAAATTTTGTTTGTTTACTTTCAATTTGAGGAAATATATTGTCCAATATTAATGCATTCATCAACTTGTTCTTGGAGCTGCTAACCAATTTGTGCTCATTGAACATTACTTTGCTTTTTTCTTATTTCCTAATTTTATTAATTTTAATAATTTTAAGTAGTTTTTAGTTAATTTTAAAGTTTATTCATTGACTGATTGGAGGTTTCTGAGCTTCGTAGTGTCTCTAATGAATCCGCTCCCGGCTCCGAGTTGCGGAGCGCTCCAGAGCTCTTTGATATCTTAAGTTCTTGCCCCTCGGAGTTCCAACTCCGACTCCATCAGCACTCTTTGTGGATCTGCATCCGGATCTGGATTATAAATAAAAATATTGATGATTTGAAATTTTCTATATATCGATATTTCGACAGAAAAATATGATAAAATATATTTCGATAATGTCGAATAAAATTATCTATACAGATACCTTTTCGGCATCCCTATATATAACTCTAGCTAAATAACTTCACAGCTGTTTGTAATTCTGCCCTCAAATTGCGCCTTGAAATCATAGACTTTAACTATTGGTAGCTTAAAGTCTATGGTTGAAATCATGTTTCTTACTTATCAGTGGTCTGGTAATCTGTCAATGCAGAATTTTTCAGATAGCAGTAGTGTCTCCAAAGTCAATTTGCGTTGTACTATGTATGCTGAAATATTGTTAAAAATTGTTATTTAATTTCTAATATAGGTAAATGGGATATTCGAGTGTTTTCTAAAGTTTACCTTTGGCTTTTTGTTAGATAAATCTAATAATATAACAGTAATAAAGTCATTAGTAATTTTTATTATTATATCCTCTAGTCTTGATTTCAAATAAGTACATATATTAATTAATCATGAAATTATTATTCAATAGGAAAATATTTGTAAACATAAGTATATATGTCATGCATTTTTCCTTTTTCTCAGAATTTTAGCATTTTTAGTGTTATTTTAGTGAGATCTAGCATGAACTTTTTAGCATTATTCTATTCTAGAAATTGGCAACACTGCATTGTTTCGAGTTTAGACTTTAGACTTCAGCAAAAATTTGATTAGCCGAAACATAGACTTTAATGAGCCGAAACCATAAAGGAAGAAAGAATTATGAAGTTACGATTTAAACGATTTGATTGAATGTAGGGAATTAAAATGAATATAAACTTTAAATTTAGTTAATGCCCGTCAGAAGTAAGGTAACAGATGATAAGCAAAAGGACATTGAAAGCTTACTACACTATACTCTTATTATTTAAATTTTAAGTTCTTAAATTTTTTGTTGCCTAGTAACAAGACAATTGTAGCAAGTTTTCTACCATTTCCTATGTTCCTATGTTAGTAGTATCACAGACTAAATCTGGACAAATGATAGTCCTAACCTGTCAGGTTAAATCTTGTAGACCATAATTTGAAAAGAATTTTGATTATATATATATATATATATATATATATATATATATATATATATATATATATATATAATATATATATATATATATATTATATCAATAGCTTGGCGAATAATAGTATTTTCTTATATTTACTATATACAAACAAAAAAAAAAATATCTAAAAAAAATTGGTAGCATATTTATATCTTTTTCGGAGTTACGTTAATAGGTTCTATCTATTCTACATCAGGAAACATATTTCCATGTAACACCATAACTGGAAAGAAAATTAACAAGCATTCCCAACATATTAACATGTATCTTTAACAGACAGAATATTTCCATTCAATCTATTGTAACCCATTACCAGGCAAAGAACGAGCCAATTTACAAGCAAGTTCTAAAACAAATTTATTACAACAATCGTTTAATCTATCGAAAGACTATCGCAGTCATTCGGCTCGACCTATTACAGGCAGAGGGGGAACTAGCTTATTCCAAGCAAGTTTTTAATAAACTTTATTCAGCAGTTCTTCCACGACGTCTGAATTCAAGGTGGGATATACCTCACTCGTCTTCTGTTTTTAACTTTCATCTCAGATGACAAAAACATATTTCTTCTTCACAGACTTCTCAAATAAAATAATATACAGAGTAAACTTATTAGATTAAATACAATTCTTTATAATAGGGCTAACTAATTTATTTCTCGTTAACAAATAATGTATTCTAAATGAAATATTAAAAAGAATAGGCTTAAGAATGACTTTTACTGTATTTTAATAAATTCTTTATATAAAAACACAACTTCTTAAGAGTTTTGCCATAAAAGAAAATGATATGATGAATATAATTAAAGATAACAAATAACATTCAAAGACAAAAATCTCGTTTTAGAAGTTTTACAATTTTAATATGTTGACAGAACTGAAACGGCTTAAAGCGGTTTTCATTAATTTATTACAAAGCAATGTGATTAATTATAATAAGATGTTATATATAAATAGAAACCTTTTATAACCTAATTTATAATTAAAAATAATTAAATAAATAATATATATAATAAATATACTAAACACGCAATGAAGCCTTATTGAACAATTTGCGGCAAAAACTCTTCTCTACAAATTTTTAAGACACCCTCTTCGAAAATGTGCTAAATAACTGTATTACAATTAATAATGAATTACATTTACTTTACTTGATTCTTTTAAAGTTATAAAATATTCCATAGTTTTTTAGTTAATATACAATTATTTCTTTTAAATTATGGGGAACTAAACTAAACATGAATTTAAAGTTTTCTAAATGGTCGATAAGATACTAACGTCCTTCCTAAAATAATTAAACATTATATTATACTTTTTATACACTTAAATGATGCATTATATATATCTTATATACATAGTATATATTATAAAGAAAATATATTTAACTAATAAAAATTAATATACAAAGATTGTCCGAAATAACCATTTCTGAGAATAAAACTCTTACGAATAGCGAGAATGGCGTCTTGTTTAAAAATGTCGTTTCAAACGTTTTTTTCAGATAATATATAATTATTTAACCCTTTACAATATAATATATATTATATAGGTAAAGGTGAGATTGTTTCTGAGTTTCGATTTTAAAAAAAATATCGAAAATCGAAATCAAAGAAGCCTATGTAAACAAGAGAGTTGCCAGAGGTAGTATTACTACACACATTATTATTACTTACTTTTCTAGCAGAACCTAATTCGACTTATCATAACCTGAACTACTGAATGCCGTAAAAAGAGGCCTAACCTACACAAGATTTGCTGTAAAAGAGACCTAACCTTACAAAGAACGTTTGCACGACATAATAGCTTAGGGCTAATTGTAGGTATAAAAGTACCGATTAAAATAAAATATCGACATAAAAAAATATTGAAACTCAGAAACAATCCACCTAAGCCATATATATATATATATATATATATATATATATATATATATATATATATATATATATATATATATATATATATTATATATATATATATATATATAATATTCTGGGGGGCAAAGGAAGTAGGCCTACCAGATTAACACCAGAGTTTGGAGCAATCTATAAAATTTCATACAATTCCTCCAATGCTGATACAGCAACCTGGTATTGCAAGGCCAAATGAAAATACGCCATTAAAGTCCTACAATGTATTGTTAAATTGTGGTAGTTATTACTATATTTAATTTTTTTTTTTTTTGGTGGTTTTAATGTGCAAAATAGTTTTCCACACCTCAATTAACTGAAAAAAATTTATTTCAGACAATTTTCTTCATATTTTTGATTTATTAAGAAAAAAAATGTTCTTGTGTATTCTAGAATTACCCAAATTCATTTATAAAGTGATTAAACTAGGCCACTTTCACCAAATGTACTTACTCATCACAATATAGGTGGAAAATGATATCTTAAGGAAATATAGATATGAATTAAAAGATCTTTTAGTAATTTACTATTTTGTACTTTATTGATTTTATTAGTCAGCAGTTTCATCATAGCTAGACAATAGAGATGCTTAAAATGTATTTTAGCACTTTTTTTTTTTCTTTATTTAATTTTTAAAACAAGCAATAAAAATTAATAAAAAAAAAAAAAAAAAAAAAAATTTTATAAAAAAAAAAAAATATATATAATATATATATATATTATATAATATATATATATATATATATATATATTATATATATATATATATATATATATAGGCTTAGGTTAAGAAGCTTTTCTGACCTTATATGTCGATATTTTTTATATCTATATTTTGAAATTTCAGTTTTAATATCGCGGCAACGTTCTTGTATAGGTTAGGCCTTTATTTTACGGCAACTTTGGTAGTTCAGGTTATGATAAGTCGAACTAATTATGCTAGAAAACTAAATAATAATTATAAAAATAATTATAATAATAGGCATACATGAAATGAAAACTAAATAATAATAACAAATATCAAAAAATTTGAATTGGCATATCGATGTTTCGAAATATTGATATTTTCGAATATCGATATTTTCCAAATATCGAAGGTCAGAAAGCTTCTTAACCTTTACCTATATATATATTCTGTACTATTAAAGAATTAATATAAATGTACATATAAGTAATTTTAATCACTTATTACAAAAATATAAATTTTACTTTCAAGAAATTAATATTTATGGTTAGGATAGGTAATTAGGTTAAGCTAGGTTAATAGGTAATGTCTAATTAGTATAGGTTAGGTCAGGCAGTAATATCTAATTTTACATTATAAATATCAAATTAGGAGTTATAACTTTTTATAGGGTGATCATTTTACAATGTTTTTATTTATTTTTTGTTCTTTATAAATTCTTTCAAACGTTTTCTTTAAGTTTCAATGATAATTGGCTGATGTCATCATTATTATTAAGGACCTCCATAGTTAGTATCTAATGTCTAACTATAACCTAACTAATTTTGTAAATATTAATTTCTTAGAAATAAATTTTATATTTTTGGAATCAGCTGTTAAAATTATGTATACAAATTTTTTTATTAAATTCCTGAACAGTCCAGAAAATAGTAATGAGTATTTAGACCAATATATATATTATATATATATATATATATATATATATAATATATATATTATATATATATAATATATATATATATATATATATATATATATATATATATATATAATGTTTTTTCATACATGCCAATACTGAAAGGTTTTAATATATTTCTTAATTATTTTTCTTCACCCAATTCCTTATGAGACATAGGCAAAGTTGCAGATGAAAGCCTCTCTTTGTGATATTTGAAATTGGTTTTTAATACCTTAACTTCATTTCAATTTAGTGAATTTGATTTTCCTGCTTGCTAAAATAGTAAATTACATTTTCATTTTATATTTATAAAAACAATAAACTATAAATTTTCCTAAAGCATTTTTCACTACTTATTTTTATTTAATGGAAAAAGTAATATGAAAGACAAAGCAAAGTTTACAACTTTTGTAAATTTTGTTACTTGAAATCAGTGAATTTGGTATACCCCTACAAAAGTTGAAAATAAAAGAAAATTGATTTTAAATATAAAAGAATTTCCTCTTACACTATTTAGTGATAGAATTAAACCAGTGCATAAGTACTAATGATGACTAAAAAGAGATTTTTAAGAATAGACAACTAAAATGAAGCTATCAAACTATTAAAAGACTTATCTTTAACAGTTTTTGTGACATGCTTTTACCATAGCGTATGTATATTAATATAATTTTACTGTGCTACTGATTCATACTGATTGGCCAAATTTGTGTTTTCTTTTCCTGTTTATTTATCCTAACTTGTCTGGTGATAATCATAATTATTATAAAGTATTTGATTACATTTCTACTTATTTTTCAGGCCATATAAATATATATGCTAAATTTTTTCACTGGAA
>SEYY01000594.1:335580-345580 GCA_009176605.1 Armadillidium nasatum
TCCATATTAGCAACTTTTCAAATATATATAATATATATATATATATATATATATATATATATATATATATATATATATATATATATATATATATATATATATATATATATATATATATATATAGCTATTATGTATGGTTCATCTCTTACCTGGTATCTAGTTGTTATTTAAAATACAAGCTGGAAATGTATATTGAAGAAAAACTAAAAATGGGTAAGAAAATCAAATTCAATAAATTTAAAACTAGTGAAAGTACTAAAAATCCTGTTAGAAAATGATTTAATTAGGCCAACTATACTGAATGTGCCTACGCCTTATAGAAATATAGGCAGAAAAAGATATTATGAAAATTATTTACATTTCATAATGTTGGTAGATATATGAAATACTTAAAAAGTACATTTTAGCTCTTTTTTTTAATAATTTTTTTAGGTTAGGCCTATTTTCTGGTGTTAGCATATATTTACCTTTAAGTCAAGGTTAGGTTAAGTTGAACTAGTTTGTTAGATTCAATAATTTATAAACTAACATTATTATTGATATATTTCTATTTTCTGATTATCTTCCTGCAACTAATTTCTCACACCATATCAAAGTTGGCAGACAAAAATCAAGCTTTATGATGTTTAAAATTTTTATTACCTTAAGTACATTTAGTGAATTTGATTTATTTTCTTCAATATATATATATATAATATATATATATATATATATATATATATATATATATATATATATATATATATATATATATATATATATAATATATATATTACATATCCAGTTTATATTTTGAATAATAACTAAGTACCAGTTTAAGAAATGAACCATATATATATATTATATATATATATATATATATATATATATATATATATATATATATATATTATATATATATATATATATATATATATATATATATATTTATTTATTTATTTATTTATTTATTTATTTATATCACTTTTTTTTTTTACACTCACATTCTTTTTATGGTAACTACTAATTTAAAATGTTTCAAAAATGTAAGAAGATTCCTATATGTGAAACAAATTTCACCTATATCCTTAACATTCATCTTAATACAAAAAATTATAACTTTTCACTATTGAAGATAAATTATTACTAAAAATATCAATAAAAATTGAAATGTCAAAATATCAATAAAAAAAGTATTGATATATCGAATGGTCAGACAATTTCTGAATCTAAGCTTTATATATACATATAAATATATATATATATATATATATATATATATATATATATATATATATATATATATATATATATATATATATATTATATATAGGGACCAACTGGGGTTAGAATTTTACTGGGGCTGGGGCCAGGACTGAGGTCTCCCAAATTTGGCCAGGGTTGTTTAAAATTTGAAAAGAGGTCAAAAGCACTGAAATTTTAGGTTAAGAAAATGTCATAAAACTTTAATTAAGATTAATTATAAGGAAGGAGTAGAATAGCCAACATTCACTTAAATTAATGATTATATACATTTTTTCATAAAAAAATTTCAGAAAATTACAGATTTTGTATAATAAAAGTTTATTTTCAATACTGAGGACAATATGGAAATATGTCCATTGCAGTCTAATGAGGTAAATATAAGTTAATAGTTCTAGTTTCATTATTAAAATACTGGTCATAGTGAATTAAGTTTTAAAGACCAGGTAACAAAAATTTTAAAATTTTCAGGAACCTAAATCTTCTGGATTCTCATCCTAGTGTAGTGTTGTCCTTGCGGACTCTGATGATTCAGAAGCCAGTACAAGATTGTCCAAATTTATCTGAGTTTGCTCTGACTGAGTTGAATAAATATATGAAAATGAAAAAAAAATCATCAATGACTTTATTGCCTTCTGGAAGGCAAACAAGAATGATCTTCAACCAATAGCAGCACTGGCAAGTATATTTGTGCCCACCAGCGAGCTCTAGTGCCAATGAAAGGGAATTCAAAGTAGGAAAATCAATTCAAAAAGAAAGAATCAAACAATTGCCAATGAATGTAATAATGCTACTGTTTTTAAAATATAATCTTACAGCAGTAACATATTCAACGTCACTGTCCTCTGTTCCTGAATATTTCACTCTCGCAAATTCTAAAACAATGAATTGTTTGTTTCCTCTATGTTGCATTCATTTTGTCCCACTCATTGTGTAACGAAGGAATAATGGAATTAAAATCTTAATTTTCTAATATTTTCTTATATTATACTTATATTAATAAGTATAATTTAAAATTAACCCTGGCAGGTAAACCCCCTTTTTCCCTGATTATTAGCCAGGGCTGTGGTCAGTAAAAATAGCTGGGACTGGTTAGTCCATATATATATATATATATATATATATATATATATATATATATATATATATATATATATATATATATATATATATATATATATATATATATATATATATATATATATATATATATATATATATATATATATATATATATATATATATATATAAATATATAAATTGAAGATAAAATGGTGCATAGCACATAAACCTTTTCAAAGGGTTGCTTTTATGTTCCCTGATCTGTGAGTGAAGTGATAGGGAAATGAAATATTGAATGAGCCTTTCACTTTAAACTTTCTCATTTAATCCATTGGTATAGGAGGAAGATCCCCTATATATATATATATATATATATATATATATATATATATATATAATATATATATATATATATATATATATATATATATATATATATATATATATATATATATATATATATATATATATATATATATATATATATATACTCTATCTTCATTTTTTTTTTCAGAATTTTTGTTGTATGAAAAAACTATAAAAAAATATAAATATATTGTAATTAAATAAAAGCTGTAAAAAAAAAATATATTAAAAGAAAAAAAAAATTACTTTTATAGTAGCAAAAGATGATACATTTAACTAAAATATAAAAATATATTACTTATATAGTATATATAACTTATGAAGTGAAAGTAGAAAATATTTTAGGAAATGATCTTTTATTAAATATATCATCAAATTACGGATACCAATTATGAATAAAGATTATGAGAAGAGGCTTCTAAAGCAACAAAATCCTCATATAGTCACCTCTCCAGTAATATCAGTAAGGATTCTCTTAATTTTTTCACCAGTAATGGGTAATAGTTGGAAATTTTATTTTTTGTATAGGCTCAAACTCTGTTTCTATTTCGGAATTATCATATGAAGTAAACAATTCATGTTACATGCATACTAAAGTATAGGGGATCTTTATTTTATTTTATTTTTTTTTTTTTTTATTTGTATTTTAAATTTTAAGTTTTATATGCTTTATACTTTTAGAATGCATTATTTATTATCATGGGTGAATATGAATGATTAGTGATGAACAAAAATGATGCTTCAGTATTTTTCTTTTTTTTTTTTTTTTTTCTCACTTTATATTGTTACTGCCTATTCTATTTGCTCATTTTTTAACCCATCAGTTGTTCAAATTAACTCATATGGGTTGTTTATTTTTCATTTTAAACTTTTCGTTCATTTTATTAAACTTTTCATTTTTTAAAAATTGTTTGAGATTTACTTACATTAATGCTTTAGTATTTGTTAAATTGAAAGTTATTAATTTTATTCAAATGTCATACTTTTAGAAGATGGCATGTTTCTAAATTATCTATACCTTCAGTATATATAAATTATACATTTCTTAATCATTTTATAATAATAATAATAATAATAATAATAATAATAATAATAATAATAATAATAATAATAATAATAATAATAATAATAATAATAAAAGTTTATTTTAAACAGCCATGTAGAAGAACTCTTACATTTTCTCCTAAGAAAGAAAATCCAGGAGATCGTTTTATACCAACAAGAGCTGGTTCAAAATGGGATGTAAATTTTGCTTTATTGCAGGTAAGTTAAAAATTATTAAGATATTTAATTTAAATATTTTAATTCTATTTTATTATAAAATTATGTAGCTATTCATCATTAGTAATTGACATTGTACACTAATTGAGATACATTTCCTGTTAATAATGTTTCTGTAAGGGTAATAAGACTGAAGCTAAGGTTTAAAATAAACCTTTTAATAATTAGTCTGATTCTATATTTCCATTTGCAGTTATTTGTGAGATACATGAATTAGATTTTCTGGGTCTCATTATTTATTTTACTGTGCTTTAAACAGTAAATATTTTTTATTTTATTTTTTAAGTTATGCCATGACAAACTATAGTGGTTATGATTTATATAAATTTTATGCATTATATTTAAAAAAAAATAAAACATTTATTTTTATTTGATAAAGAATCTTTATTAAAATAAAGTTTTTGAAAATATTTTTACTCCTTATTCATATTTTACCTTAATTAATTTCTATTCATAGGAAAATGATAAAAGCAATTCAAAGATTAGAAAAGGACACGATGGAGCAGATGGTAAAGATGGTTTGGTTTATAATGCTCTCTTGAAAAATGAACTTTTAGGTGCTAATATTGAAGATTTTCGAGATTCCCCAGAGGAAAGGAGGGCTTTATCTCCAGTACAAAGCACAAATTTATATAAGGTAAGTTATTCTAATTTAGTTACTTGGCATTATTTCTTAAAAAAAAGTGAAAACAGAAAAATAAGAGTATAATAGATTACTCTAGATTTGATTGATTTTAAGATTTGAAACTGGATCTTGTAAAAGAATACTCTCATAACTTTGAATGAAACTCTTCACCATTTTTACTAGACTCACTAAATATATAGAAGTAATTTTCCTTACTACATGTTATTTACTTTGATATCTGAAAAATAACCTGCTTCTCGTACAGTATGGAAGGATTTTATTATCTTCTATTTTAAAGAAACCATTGTTTACTAAAACTTGAATAAAAAGTACTGTTTGTGGTTATAAGAAATAAAACAATCTTGTTTTGTTTGTTGTTGTACTCTTTCCCGGATGAAAATTCCTTTGATGTGTGACTACCGAAGGAGTTTTACTTTCATATTTATGATTTCTGACAAGACCAAATATTAAACTAAGATAATTAATTTGTTTTCTCTCTTCTTGCCTTATGTTAACATTTTTTTCCATGTAATATTAAATTAAAGGTTAGTCCAGTTGTAGCAGCCATATTGGTGACAAGTCATTTAACATTTTAAGTTCTTAAACCTTTCACTCACTTGATTAGATTTTCATTCAAGCCATTTTCAACTTCATCAGAAAATTAAATTTCCTAATTTCTTAAGTAACCAAACTCACTTTTCATATTGGCCGCATTTTTATATATTTGGGATATTCTAAGAAACAGTCGAGAGGGTATCTTGTGACTCTTTTCAGACAGTTCAAACTTAAAAGAAATCCATTGGAACCATTTATTCAAAAGATAAAATAATAAGTGAAGCATCTGCTCAACTTAACAATTTACTTTTAGTAAGACTACATAAATAAGTTAAAAGAAATATTTTAATATATGAAGTTATTGAATTTTTTATAGAAAAATTAAAAATTCATTATATTTAGCAGGGTTGGCATTGATTAAATCAAATTGATTTAATCACTTGATTAAATCAATTGATTTTTTTATGAAAAAATCATGATTTTTTTGATTTTTTTGATTTTTTTGATTTTTTTGATTTTTTTAAAAAATAATAAAACTGTTTTTTTTTTATTTGTTTTATTTTGTCATATTTTTTGATACATAATGATATAACAGATATATTAGTTCCTTCTTACTGTGTTAAAAAACTTTAAAGTAGTTTATATATTAGAAATATAACTTCCTTAATATTTGGTTCAAGATTTCATATAGGGTAATACAAGAATCTGATCTTCATTAATATAATTTATCCAATATAGAACTGTTAGAGTTTAGAATTCCTAATATATATTCAATCAAATCTTCAACAAAATTTTATTGAGCTTTAATCTAATGCAATTTGAGGTTATAGACAAAAGAGAAAACAGAAAAGACAATTCCTTTTAATTTTCAACCATTTAAATATTTATACAACATTATAAGAAAACAATATTCCTCTATATAAATTATAAAAGAAAGAAAATTTAAGCACTTTTGATGCATAATCATTAATCCATAAATTAAATACATAACTTGCAATATATATATATATATATATATATATATATATATATATATATATATATATATATATATATATATATATATATATATATATATATATATATATATATATATATATATATATATATATATATATATTGCAAGTTATGTATTTAATTTATGGATTAATGATTATGCATCAAAAGTGCTTAAATTTTCTTTCTTTTATAATTTATATAGAGGAATATTGTTTTCTTATAATGTTGTATAAAAATTTAAATGGTTGAAAATTAAAAGGAATTGTCTTTTCTGTTTTCTCTTTTGTTTATAATCTCAAATTGCATTAGATTAAAGCTTCAATAAAATTTTGTTGAAGATTTGATTGAATATATATTAGGAATTCTAAACTCTAACAGTTCTATATTGGATAAATTATATTAATGAAGATCAGATTCTTGTATTACCCTATATGAAATCTTGAACCAAATATTAAAGGAAGTTATATTTCTAATATATAAACTACTTTAAAGTTTTTTAACACAGTAAGAAGGAACTAATATATCTGTTGTATCATTATGTATCAAAAAATATGACAAAATAAAACAAAATAAAAAAAAACAGTTTTATTATTTTTTTAAAAAATCAAAAAAATCAAAAAAATCAAATAAATCAAAAAAATCAAAAAAATCATTGATTTTTTGATTTTTTTGATTTTTTTAAAAAAATCAAAAAAATCACCAACCCTGATATTTAGTAATTTTTTGACCGGTCGTGCACCTATAAACTGCATATATTGTTAGCTGAAAATTGATAAAAAATATTATCAAAATATGTTGCAAAAACGTCTTAAAATTTAAGAAAGCAATTTAATATACTAAATAAAATTAGTGTTATTAATTTTGTCTATAATTATGTATGTTAAATTAACATTTTCTTAATACTCGCACTTAGTAACGACTTGTTAAAATGGTAAAAATTTTGCATTCGTTTTTGTTATTTCTCTTTTTAACATTTTAGTGTAAATTTTATTCTCTTTAGTTTTCTTCACCAAAGAGCAAAAGGGAAGAACTTTCTTCTCCATATTCCCTTTCACCAGTGAGTGCTAAAAGTGAAAAACTTCTTCGATCTCCAAGGAAAGCTGCAAGGAAAATTTCAAAGATTCCATTTAAGGTACCTTTTCTATAGGTTTTTTAATAATGATGTTCCATTTTAGAGTATCGTAGATAACTTTATTATTCATCACTTTTTTAAAGGTCCTTGATGCGCCCGAATTACAAGATGATTTTTACCTTAATTTAGTAGACTGGAGCTCGCAAAATGTTCTCTCTGTAGGACTTGGAACCTGTGTTTATTTATGGTCAGCATATACATCTCAAGTTACAAGGCTTTGTGATCTTTCTCCTGATGGTGATTCAGTGACTTCAGTTTCTTGGTCAGAGAGGGTGAGTATTAAATAGTAAAGAATTCGAAAGCATTTATTTTTCAAATAAATGACTACAGATACTGAATTAAGAATAACAGAAATTAAATGTTTTGAATCATTTCAAACAAAAAGTTACTTTAGTAAAAGTCACGCTAGTTCTTGAATTTATTATTTTTTTTTTTAATTGATAAAATTATTATTACACTTAAAAATAAATTAAATTTGTTGAATTTTTTAAAAATTTTTATTTGTTGTTTGAAGAAAAAAAAAAAAAACATTGTCTCTATAAACTTAAAAACTAAAAATATTGTTGAATGTTGAGAAATATTTTACATTTAACATTATTCAAATACTCTTAGCTCTTGTTTAATTTGTTGGACTGGAATATTAAATTCGTATTTTAATCCTGAAATGAACAAATATTTCAGGGAAATCACGTGGCCGTCGGCACTCACAAAGGTTTAGTTCAAGTGTGGGACGTGACAAGCTCTAAAAGAGTTTGTGTTCTTGACGGTCACTCTGCTCGTGTTGGAGCTCTGGCATGGAATGCTGATGTACTTTCCTCAGGCTCTAGGGATAGGCACATTTTGCAGCGAGATGTAAGAACTCCTTGCATAGTGCCAGACAGAACATTGATTGGACACAGACAAGAGGTAATATCGCTAGGGTTTATTATTATTATTATTATTATTATTATTATTATTATTATTATTATTATTATTATTATTATTATCTATATCTAATTAATATTATTCCGTTCATTTGTAAGCATATTGGCCGAACCTATATTAAGTTGCTTCACCAAATATATATATATATATATATATATATATATATATATATATATATATATATATATATATATATATATATATATATATATATATATATATATATATATATATATATATATATATATATATATATATATATATATATTTCTTTAAATAAAAGTCAATGAATTATATATTTTCAATTTAAATGCCGAAATAAATAAATAATATTTTAATAATAATTTTATTTAATTAAATTTTATTAATAATATATATTAATTTTATTAATAACAAGTTCATATGCGTAGCCCTACGGGATACGCATATGTGCTTGTTATTATTATTATTATTATCATTGTATAATTTCATTTATAAAGTGAATTTTAATTACATTGCTAGGTATGTGGTCTAAAATGGTCACCAGACAGTCAGTATTTAGCATCAGGTGGTAATGATAACAAACTCTTTGTATGGAACCTTCATTCCACGACTCCCGTTCAGACATATACAGAGCATAGCGCTGCTGTAAAAGGTGCATTATTATTATTATTATTTCAAGTTTTACCGTAATTGATCTAAAAATTATTGGTTAAGTAATTAAAAAAGTTTTAAAAATATTTCTATGAAATTTGAAATTGCTGAACGTAACCAATCCATTTTTTTAAACATTTGAACAACGATTGCATGGAAAAGGATTAGGGAAACTCATTAATAGAGGACGCCTCTTCATAGCTTATATTTGTTTAAAGTACAGATTACTTTAAAATTATTGTCGTTTACTGATACAGGTTTGTAATATTGTGCAGCGTCTGATTTGCTTCCTTTTAAAAACTTAATTTTGCATTGAAGCCCATGTAGGGTTTATGGTTATTTTAAATATGATATTTTTTTGGCTACAGTTTTGATCAGTCACCTGCATTGCAAACTTAAATATGTAATTTTCTTAAATTGGGAATAGAGATATTGTGAATTTCGAAATGTGGCTTCAAAGTTTGTTGATATATATTCTTAGTTTGTTATCTACGTTCTTTTGTTAAAAAGGAAATGTATTGGTATGATAGTTTGGAGTTTGATAGTATTAACTAAATTTTTCTCATGTATAATATTTAAACCTTAACAGAAGTAATATTCATAGAAATGAAGAGGAGATCTCATGTATCTCAGGATTTTAATTTTTTTATTAGTTAAATGTTGAGATCTAGAGAGTAGAGTGGTCATATTTTTTTTATAATCATTAACCACTAAAATATTTTGATATCTTGGTTCTTTTATTTGGTATTAGTTGCATTGTAAAAGGATATATACCACTTTAAATGAAATCTAAACCATAACTGCTTCACGTATTTGTCAAGATTATCTTATGGCGATTACCAAAATTACTTCCAAAATAGTAGATACTCTTGTTTGCTATTTCCACCTTAGTATTTATTTTAATTAATATGATTGTATTTGTCTTTCAGCCATTGCTTGGTCTCCCACATCATCATGGCTTACTAGCAAGTGGAGGAGGTACTGCAGATAGAAATATTCGGTTTTGGAATACTTTAACTGGTCAACCAATGCAGAGTGTCGATACAGGTTCCCAAGTTTGTAACTTGGCTTGGTCTAAACATGCTTCCGAATTGGTGAGTTATATTTATGAAAAATATCACCTCCGAATTAGTATAATATTTGTCTCACTCAATTAATTTTAAATGGGATGTTTGTTTGTT
>SEYY01000594.1:350580-370580 GCA_009176605.1 Armadillidium nasatum
TATATATATATATATATATATATATATATATATATATATATATATATATATATATATATATATATATATATATATATATATAACCGGTGCAATGACAGCATTGCATAAAGACAAAAGTCATTCTATTGAGGTTTCGGTTTTGAATATTAAAAAAGTTTCATAGGAAATATAAATTGTTAAAAGGTCTGTGAAAAAGCAATTAAAAAAAATACTGTAACACCCAGTTAATATTGTAATAAAAACATTGTAAATGAAACCATTTCTTACCGATAGTAATTAGGTTTGAATGGACCAGCTTTAGTAAGACCTAAGTACTTGGCTTGGTCGTCTGTGAGCTCTGTGAGATGTGCATCGAATGTTGGAAGATGAAGACTCGCTACATACTCATCTGAAATAGAAATAATTACTTTATAATATGTGCCTCACAATCGGGAAAAAGATAAGAATATGAGAGCATTATGTCTACGGTTTTGAACATTCACAATAAGTACATGTACTCCAAAAGATTAATACCCAATATAAATCTAAGTTGAATTTGAAACTTACTAAAGAAAATATATTGCAAATAATCCAATCTCATAAAATCATCTTCAAAAATTGAACTGGTATCAAAAGTTAACCCAACCCAACTGAATTTTTGGCGCAATAAAAGATTAGTTTTCATAATTTATAACCACGCTGAGATGGAATTTTTTGTAGTGTGCAGGCTCATTAACTTTTGTGTTTGAGAAGCTAAAGTGTTACACATATGGCAGATAAACCTTCCAGTATGTGTACTGTTCATAGAAGTACGATAAGTAATTGCAGCCTCGGAGAAAAAGTTATCCACAAATGAGCCTATAAAAATGAACCACCAAGGCAATTATTTGCTACCGTTTGAATGTCTGAGCCGTGACAACAAGACTCGTTTGTTTTTTCCATAAAAACTATTAAAATGTTTAATGAATTTCGAAGAATTAATTGCTTCTGAACAATGATAATCTAAAAATCTTGTTCTGAAAATAAATTTGATATTTTTCTGAGTTTTTTTTTAAAATAACGTTTTGAAAAATGTCCGAGCTACTTGACAATAAATGTAAAGTCGTAAGGTTCTCTGGTTGATCCCAGAATGCAGGAAAACTATACAAAAGCTGAAGCGTTATTTATGGAGATTTTATACCACTCGTAGGCTTGAAAACTTTATACTGCCCAAAGCGATAAAAGATAAAGCACGCTATGCCTGTAAGCTGGATTGATGAAGCTCTACGAAGTCCTTTTTCTCACAATGTTCCTCAACATTTTATTCGGTGTAATAAAAAATCCCAACTTACTTCACTAATCTCCAGTACAATTTTTTACCTATGTTGTAGAGGTTAATTAATGTATTGGGATGTACCTTTATTTTAATCTTCCGGTGGAAAAATGCCAAAGTACCGCAAGAAGCCCACTAGAATAGGAGAAATTAAAGCCACCATTAAAGTCTTGAAAGTCAATATACCGTAAAACATGGTGGTTAAAGTTGTGTTTCTGGCTTTAGCACTAATGAATACTTTGAAGTTGTCATAAGCCCTCCTCAAAGATGAAAGTAAGAAACTAAAGAGCTTAAATATAGTTCCCTTTGTATAACATTAATATAAAGAGTATGAAGGTAACAATACGAAAGTTGGAAAGAGACTAAAGATTTCATGATTGTGATAAGACTCTATGAAGTAAACAGCATTTCGTTACATCTTTTCATGGAGCATCATATAAATGGAAACACCGAGTTACAAGTAAAAAAAAAAAAAAAAAAAAAAAAAAAAAAAAAAAAAAAAAATATATATATATATATATATATATATATATATATATATATATATATATATATATATATATATATATATATATATATATATATATATATATATATATATATATATATATATATATATATATATATATATATATATCCTTACCCATTTTTTTTGGAAGAAGATATACATCTGACTTATAACGACCAGGTGGTGCATTGAAAAGTTCTATCAATGCAAGAGCCTGAAAGAAAGAGGAACAAACACTTTACCCATTGGCAAAAATATTTTTTTGGAGTTGGGTGGGATTGGGAGAACTGTTACCTAGAATTAACATATTTTATATAAATATAATTCTTTTTTAAATATCACACTATCCATTATTTAAGTTGGGTGACAATTAGTGACCAATATCAATAAAAAAAATTTTTTTTTCCCCTACATAAAAAGTTCATTGCCCTTTTCGAGGAGAGGAACTTTTCTAGGTAGTATATACCTATAGGATTCCTAAGTGGGATCGAACCGGCGCCCTCAAGCACGTGAGTTAATCACTCTACCGTTTGGGCCACGGTAGGACGGTAGGGTCTAGTATTTTAATGACTTGCACGGAATTATGATTTTTATCTGACCAGTTTGAGTGTAAAATGACCTTACTGATAGAATGTTATGCCAGTGGCAATATAAATTTTAGCATAAATGATTCGTTTGATTTGTCGATTCAGTATTTGACAAGGGGTGTCAATTTTTGAATTATAAAAAAAATTAAGAAATATTTAATTAATTTTTATTTGTAGCAATGTTTCAAACAGTGATTAGAATAGAAATGGGGTTAGCAAAAGATATCTAAAATCAGTACAATGTAATTATTTACCCCCCCCAAAAAAATTTTAAGGTTTGGTGCTGGAAAGTTTCGTAAAAACCAAGGCGTTATAATCTACTCTTTGTTTGTAAATGTTAAATGTGTGGATTTTGAAGGTTCCTATCCTTTAGGGTTTATAAATTTGTTTTAAAAAAAAAATTTATTGATCTTTTCTCTCAGGGATGAGGTAAAGTTGTTCGCAAATTCTTGAATCCAAATTGCCTGCAACTTGGAGGTGGTTTTTTGTTTTTATTTAAAGAAATTGTGTATAAATAAATTCAATGTTAAAGAGATGAGGATAACGTATTAATTAATTAATTATTTATTACACTGGCCGTAAGATAAATACAACATACTGGCGATAAGAGTGATTAATTAAATGTAAAAATTAAATATTGTGTGATTAAATATATACAAAAATTAAATATTGGACAGAGAAACAAAAATATTTGAATCCTGAATCTGGTATCTAAAAGTATGTTGGTCCTATATAGTGGTTACTATAATTACCTGAGAGCAAGAAGTGATAGAGACTACAAACGAGGGGACAGACGAACACGAAAGATTGACGAGTCTTCCTTCGGCGAGAAGAATGATACGTTTCCCATCAGGCCACAAAATGTGATCGACCTGAGAACGAACTTTTTCCCATGTTAGATCTGGAGTTCGAAGGGAATTCTGAGGAAGAAACAAAAGTGCAGATAATGAAGGTGAAATAAATTCTTTGCAATAATAAAATTGTTTTGGTAAATACTCTTCTACCATGCAATAAAAATAATTCAGTTCCTTAACCTCTTCCACACTTTTCTCCTCAGTAATTATAATTTAGAGCAATACAAAACCAAATACATAATACTTTAAAATAACAAATTTATAGCTTTTTCTGAAAACATTATTAAAGGTAAAAACCTCTTCTTATATAATTCTACACTACTCATATCTGTATAATTTACCTGAATTTTCCTTTTTTCAACAATTAACATACTACCAAACATATATCAAGTGAACTCTTAACACTATTTTATTTAATTTAAATATTATTATTAAAATCCAGTTTTCAATAATAAGGAACATCAAAATGATGACTAACTCTAAAGTGTTTAACCACTTATCATTTTTATGTGCCATTTATATAGCAACATAATGAATGAAACATTTCATTACAAAATCTTTATTTACCTCTTCCTTTAAATGATTCACATTATCCTTCATACCTTTTATTTGAAAAAATAAATTTTAATCAAATGACTACTTGCTCTATCTTTAAAAGATTGAGAAATAAACAAAATAGTAAACCAATTTTATCACTCTCCTAGGTCGACGACGACAATAATAATAATAATAATAATAATAATAATAATAATAATAATAATAAAATAAAATCTTGCTAGAATATACTTACAACATCAATTTCCGTATTTGAGTGTCCCATATTGCAGACAATTGCCCCATTTTTCATTTTGTCCATGTGCTCTCTTGTGACGACATTTTTATTGCCGGTGGCAGTTATCAAAATGTCAACCTGACGAATCACTTCAGACAATTTAATGACACGATAACCATCCATGCTGTCAAATGGAAAATCTTATTAAAAGATACAATTCTGTTAACTGCTTTTGACAATTCAACAATTCTAAGGGAGTTCCTTACCATGCCTGAAGCGCGCATATAGGATCTACTTCTGTAATATACACTGTACAACCCAAACCTTTGAGAGCTTGGCAACAGCCTTTTCCAACCTCACCGTAACCACATACGACCACTTGCTTCCCTCCAAACATTACGTCAGTTGCACGTTTTAAGCTATTAAAAAAAACAAAAAAATATTATCCTTGAAATTTATATGTGCGCAATTCATTACAAATGGCAAAACTATTATTATTATTATTTGGACAGTTGAGGGGAAGAATTAGGAATTTTCTACTACTTATAAAGAAGCCTTTATTAATACAAAATTAAACATTAATTGTTAACTATAAATAGCTTCATTTGATACAATATCATTTGGTTTAATATAAGGATACTCAGATCCTTTACACACTGGGTTTGGTGATTTAGAAATTTAAAATATATATATATATATATATATATATATATATATATATATATATATATATATATATATATATATATATATATATATATATATATATATATATATATATATATATATATATATATATATATATATATATATATATATATATATATATATATATATATATATATATATATATATATATATATATATATATATATATTTGTTAAAACTACGAACATGTGTCTATGAGCTCAAGTTTCAAATTTTTACTATAATGTTCCAATACTATTAATTTGGTAGCTCACCTATCAATTATGGACTCTCTGCAGGAATACAAGTTGTCAAACATTGTTTTGGTGACAGAATCGTTGACATTCATGGCAGGCACCGTTAATTTTCCAGCTTTACTTAGCTGATACAGACGATGAACACCGGTAACGCTTTCCTCACAAATACCTTATCAAAAGAAAGAAAATGTAATCTTCAATTAATAAAATTTAATCATACTACCAAAAATTTAATTAAAATAAAATTACTAAGTGTATGCAATAAAATTTTTCAGAAAAAAAAAGTGTTTCACTACAGCACAATTTTGTTATCTATGCAATAATAATAAAAAAAAATAATTTAGAAACTACCTTTGATCATTTTAAACATGGCTGAATATTTTTTAAGCATTAAGTGAGTGGCATCACCACCATCGTCTAATATCATGTTTGGTTGCCAATTTTCAGCATTTATAGACTTATCGATACACCACCAAAAGTCTTCCTCTGACTTCACCACGCCAGGCGAAGACAGGAACGGCTGAAAAGAAGATGAAAAATTTATTTATTGCACATAAAAATACGCAGCAAGTAATGAAAATTAGTTTTTCTTGGTTTTAGAAACTCTAATGCACATTCCAATGAGAATTGAAATTAATATTAAAAAGAAGTACCATATTGAGGATTACATTTATTTTGATTTAACTTTTCATTATACTCTAATAACAAGTGATAAAACCAAGGAATACCAGTACTTTGATATCTATAAACGCATACCTGGGGCCGAGAGCAAGTGGAACACTCTGTAGTATTTTCAGAATATATATATATATATATATATATATATATATATATATATATATATATATATATATATATATATATATATATATATATATATATATATATATATATATATATATATATATATATATATATATATATATATATATATATATATATATATATATATATATATATATATATATATATATATATATATATATATATATATATATATATATATATATATATATATATATATATATATATATATATATATATATATATTATATATATATAATGCTTCACAGAGAAATTTTAAAATTAAGCAATTAAGCAATTAATTTTTCACGATGTTACTATTAAACTATAATGATGTTGAAACATTATACAATATAAAAAAAAAAAAATTTTGTTAACTAATATTTCATTTTAACATTATCTAGAGCAATGACGAAACTGAGATTTTGATTCTCTTAGAAAAATACCAACTGCGTTATGATGCAAGTTAACCTCAGCTTTAATTGTAAATAGAAAAATGAAAAAAAAAACTATAAATAAATAAAAAACTTACAGGCTTCTGCCAAAGCTGCAGGCAACTTCATTTTGAGTAGAAAATATATTACAAGCAGACCAACGAACGCTTGCTCCTAATTCTACCAATGTTTCGATTAAGACCTGCAGGAAAAAAATTTTTAATAATAATAATAATAATAATAATAATAATAATAATAATAATAATAAATCCTGTAAATTAATATGTCAGCTGCTACGCAAATTATACTTCAGCCTAATTTTTTTTGTTTTCCTTATATGGAATATAGGAAAAACGGAGAAGGTAAGAAAGCAAATGGGCCTATGGACACTGTCTTATATTTTCTTTTTCTCTCATTTCCTTTTTGTTTTCATATACATAAATATCCTTCCTTAGTTTCAACTTTTTTTGAAACTTCTTGTTAAATTATCGTAGAAACTTAACTTTCTCTCACAAACATTTTACAAAATCCATTCGCTAACTCAATATATATATCCATAGATATATTCGTACTTGAACATAAGTATCATTCAAATATATAGGATGGCTCAACCAATATAAGCTTCTTGAAAAAAAGAGGAATATAGGGCAGTTATCATTATTAATTACTTTACATCATTCTTATAGTCACATTCTCCATATTTCTTCCGTTAATGAATTAGCTATTATATATTAAATTACGATTAGGTTTGGTTTAATCATATACTTTCCCCCTAAAGGAGTGAACGTTGTATTCCAATTATGAAAATGTCTCGCGCGTTCTCTCTTTAAGTATTTTAATACAAATTGGATACCTATTTTCATTATCATCTTACACTATATAAAACCCAAACTCCAACGTACTTATTTCTTTTTACCTTTTTATTCATGCAGGTCTTTTTCTTTTACTATCAAATAGATTTACTAAATATCTCTCTCTCTCTCTCTCTATGTATATGTATATGTATATATATATATATATATATATATATATATATATATATATATATATATATATATATATATATATATATATATATATATATATATATATATATATATATATATATATATATATATACATTCATACATACATTAAAGAGAAAAATATTTTCCAAAACTTGTGTTATTAATGAATTTCAAAGCACGACAAACCCGAAGCCACAAAAGATAAACAAAGAAAAAGGAAAAAAGAAAAAAAAAATAATACTAAAGGAAAGGAAAAAGGAAAATAAAAAAATAAATAAATAAAAGTCGATATAAGGTAAAAAGGAATAAAAGCGATATAGAAAAACGACGACGCTAAAGGTATTTTATTCCCATAATAAACATAAAACAATGAATAAGCAATGCACTTCTCTTCGCTTTATCGGAACACCAATACTCGTGCATTATATATATATATATATATATATATATATATATATATATATATATATATATATATATATATATATATATATATATATATATATATATATATATATATAGATATATATAGATAGATAGATAGATAGATAGATAGATAGATAGATAGATAGATAGATAGATAGATAGATATAGATAGATATAGATAGATATAGATAGATAGAGATAGATAGATAGATAGATAGAGAGAGAGAGAGAGAGAGAGAGAGAGAGAGAGAGAGAGAGAGAGAGAGAGAGAGAGAGAGAGAGAGAGAGAGAGAGAGAGAGAGAGAGAGAGAGAGAGAGAGAGAGAGAGAGAGAGAGAGAGAGAGAGAGAGAGAGAGAGAGAGAGAGAGAGAATGTGTGTGTGTGTGTGTGTGTGTGTGTGCCTAAAACGCTTAAAAGAAAAATATTGGTAAACTCTGCCTTCCAATAATGTTATGTAAGAATTTAAGTAGAAAGAAAGAAGTAAAAAAAATAAAAATAAAGAAACGATGAGAAAGGAAAACTGAAGGCGAGCGCGTGAGACAAACTTTCGTGAAATGAATACAAAATGAGTTCCTTTTTTTTATTTTTATTTTGGTTTGAAAATAATTATAAAACAACACAACGGCTCAGATAGAAACTAAAGAGTTTTCCCTACATAATACTTCTCTTATTACATATTCAGGTATGAGAATGTTTTATATATATATATATATATATATATATATATATATATATATATATATATATATATATATATATATATATATATATATATATATATATATATATATATATATATATATATATATATATATACGAGTAAAAATTATCAAACGAACTTCACATATCTTTGACGTTTTAAAGACATATATTTCTGATAATTAATTTACAGACGAAACACAGAAGAAGGCGGCGAGGCCGAGGTCGAAGTCTAGAGAATCACGCAACATCTGCTACCTAATTCATACTAAAATGTCTTCTTTCGCTCCAGAAGGCCATATAGAAATTGCAGTTCGTTCAATTAATCTAATTAATTATCATAATTTAGAAATTTTCTTTTTCTTTTTTTTTTCTTTTAAATACATATATAAAAAGAAGTGACCCAAATAATAGGAAAGTCCAACTGGACGTGACCTGATTAGGATCTTGTACATCTTTCAAAAAAAAATTACTGAAAACAAATTTCATTTTTCAAAACCCTATAAACTTTTATAATCCTTTTAAGGAAGAACATTACAGAGCTCTTCTTACAAATTAAAACAAAGATGGTTTCTCCGTTCTAAGGATAGGAATAAAATTACTTTGTCTCTTACTTATCTTAATAGGAAAGGAAAGCATTTACGTCCAAGTAAAGAAGAGCTCTCACTCAAATTTTAATGAAATTATCATCAAAGGAAAAAGATATATGATAAATTTTAAGCTACATTTAAAACGCACTATATATATATATATATATATATATATATATATATATATATATATATATATATATATATATATATATATATATATATATATATATATATATATATATATATATATATATATATATATTTCGACGAAATAAACATATCGCACTAACTTAAAACAATATTTATTACTTTACAAATAACTGTAATTTAAATATCAACATTTATAATAAATCATTCTCTAATTCCTTTTAAATACTTCAACAGATATATCTACTGTATTTAAAATCCAAAACCAAAATTATGCAATAAAATCATGAATTCGCTACTACCATTAATATAAAAACACTGAAGCCATTTTTCTTTCTTTAATAATACTACGATACAAAGGTGGATACAAACTCGTACAAGAAGGAATCGATTAACCCCTTTGTATCTCATGTATTCGTTTCAACCTTTTGTTCGCCTTTAATTAAGGGTAACCACTAAATCCTCATTAATCAAATCTCAGACCCAATTATATTTTAAGATAAATATATGGCACAACAATTTCCTTGACATAGTCACAACATCTCCAAATTTATAACTATTTCTGAATGTTCAAAGTAGAACAATTTTAATTAAATTTGAGAAAACGAGAAAACACAACCTCACCTTCTCCCCCTCTTCCCTCCCTCCTCAAAGCTACATTTTACACAACAAGGAAATTACTTATATATATATATATATATATATATATATATATATATATATATATATATATATATATATATATATATATATATATATATATATATATATATATATATATATATATATATATATATATATATATATATATATATATATATATATATAATAGGACTTTTTCAATTTGGAAGAAAATGAACTAATATTTGGCAATAAATTTCCGCTATAATAAGAAAGGGGTTTTCAATCGTTCCTTCAACGAAGTCGTTGAGGCGAAGAAAAGAAAAGGAACGAACGAAAGCGAACAGTATAAGAAACAACACAAAATCCATCCATTCTCTTTCCCAACTTACACACTCGAAAAAAATAATAAAATAAATAAATAAATAAAAAATTAAACAAAAAACAAAATGAAATTGACTTTAATGGGAGAAGAAAAACTAAAAAAAACTCATATATATATATATATATATATATATATATATATATATATATATATATATATATATATATATATATATATATATAATATATATATATATATATATATATATATATATATATATATATATATATATATATATATATATATATATATATATATATATATATATATATATATATATATATATATATATATATATATATATATAGGGATGGAACGATTAATCGTTAACGTCGGCATATTTTTCTCAACAGTCATCGTCAATTTTGTGCCCATTAATTTATATATATTGGCTTACAAATATCTCTCTGCTTCACCTCCTTCTGTTAAGGGTGAAAGGTTGTTTAGTAGTGGGGGCCAAATATACTCTCCAAGACAAATTCGAATTACCCTTGAAACTGGAGAAAAAATTGATTCTGCATCACAATTTGGGAGCTCTAAATTTAAGATACTAGGATTTTGCATGTCTATCCATGTTTTCACATACTAAAATTTCTAAAATCAATGTTCTGAAGACACTACAGATGTCCTACTGGCTCTCGACCCCAAATAGGCCCTAATAGATATCAAAGTTCCGACCAGAAGTAAATAAAATTTGAAGTTGAACATCTTCAACGAGTTCTTTAATTATTTGGATGACGAGGAACTTCGTGCTGGCTATTTTCATCAGGATGGTGTCACTTACCACACGTCCAACGTCAGCATTTACGATACTGAGTTCTTCTTTGAGGATCGAGTCATTTCAAAGGGACTTTGGTTACCAAAGTAGTCTGACCTTACCTCGCCAGTTAAGCCACAAGCCATGTACTCTTATGCAACTGAAAAACACATTCAGCAGTCGACTAACGCTGTGACTCACAATATGTTGGCGTCAACCTTCCGTAGCATGGAAAATCGCGTGCAGGCATGCCTTGATGCTGATGCCGATCACTTCCAACACTTGTTGTGATGTCAGTACGATTCTCACACCAAGGTTTGTTCGGGGCAAATTTATTAATTTATGACCCCTACTTTGATATCTACAAGCGCATAACTGGGGCTGAGAGCAAGTGGGAAACCCTGTATTATATTATACATTAAAATTATATGTATTTACACATTTGAATAAAAAATAAAGAATTTAATTCTTCCTTATAAAATTGCTAAATTTTTAAAAAATGATAATTTTTCAAAATATATCTTTTCAATTTTATCGTCATCACATTTACAATAATCGTCATTGTCAAAAAATTATTTAATCGTCTCATCATATATATATATATATATATATATATATATATATATATATATATATATATATATATATATATATATATATATATATATATATATATATATATAATATATATATATATATATATATATATATATATATATATATATATATATATATATATATATATATATATATATATATATATATATATATATATATATATATATATATATATATATATATATATATATATATATATATATATATATATATATATATATATATATATATATATATATATATATATATATATATATATATATATATATATATATATATATATATTCGTTCCTTGTGAACTTCAATCTAATCAGAAAGGTTAAAGCCAACACCAAGGGTTTTCACATATTATTTATAATACTGTGAACATTTCAAACCTTATCGCGGTCCGTCTTCAGCACAATCTAAGTTTTCAAAATTTCTAATTTAAAATATAATCCAAATATAAATTCATTAACTATATATAAAATACTAAACTAATAATAATAATTGCAATAAAATAATAAAAATATAGGAAAATTTGCAACACCAAGAAATATTAAAATAGTTCAGACTTTTTAATATTTCTTGTTGTTGTTGTCAACAAGAGAGATGGGAGAACCAACAAAAGAAATAGAAAAGTTATGACATGTCTTTGAGAGGAAGATTTCTAGAAGTCGAGTTAAGAGGTGAAATTCACAAGGCTGAGACGATCCCACTGGGAAATTCTATTCAGATCAGTAAGAATGGAATTGGAAAGATGACGAGAGGCAATTCTACATGCAAAAGAGTTAATAGATTTGACATGAGTAGAAGAATGGAGGGTCGAGTCATGGGCAAATGAATGGATAGGGTTAGATGAGCAGCTGAGATCATTAATGAGAAGTAGGAATAAAGTAGGAGACAAGACAGAACCCTGAGGTTCAACCAACAGCAGAAAATGGAAAGAAAAAGCTAGAAGGAAATAAAGTAAGCATATATATATATATATATATATATATATATATATATATATATATATATATATATATATATATATATATATATATATATATATATATATATATATATATATATATATATATATATATATATATATATATATATATATATATATATATATATATATATATATATATATATATATATATATATATATAAAAAAAATAAAAAAAAAAAAAAAAAAAAAAAAAAAAAAAAAAATAATAAATAATAATAATAATATAATAATAATAATAATAAAATAAAAAAAAGGATTATTTTGTTAAAAGAAGAATGCGATGGCAAGCCATTTAGCAAACTGTTTCCAATTCTCAGAGGTTCAGGAAAATTTATGCATTTTAATCTTGTGCACCCTTAACGTACTGTTTATATATATATATATATATATATATTATATATATATATATATATATATATATATATATATATATATATATATATATATATATATATATATATATATATATATATATATTATATATATATATATATATTGCAATGCATACACACTGACTGAGTAGCGAACAACAATTCTAACCTTGTGGAAAACTTGCTTAGTTCATAGAGCTAAATATATATATATTATATATATATATATATATATATATATATATATATATATATATATATATATATATATATATATATATATATATATATATATATATATATATATATATATATATATATATATATATATATATATATATTATATATATATATATATATATATATATATATATATATATATATATATATATATATATATATATATATATATATATATATATATATATATATATATTATATATATATATAATAGAAAATCCCTATAAAAGTTCAGGGGTCAGTCAGCTTTAAGTTCTGTCCATTTCTTTCTTAAACCATTTTTTCTTTTCTTTTTTTTTTAAATATATATACACACAAACACACACACACACACCCATATGATTTTTTTTTCTCCTTCATTTTTATAAAGATGTGAGGATAGGATGGAAAGTAATATTTCCCCTCGATGATTTGGCAGAATTTCCAAAGTCTATTCAAGTCTTTTTTCCTTTGTAAAAGAATACCAATTAGAATGCAAAGGTTTTCCGTCTTTCTCTCTCTCTTGCTCTATTTCTCTGCTTCAATTATAAATAAGAAAGAAAGAAAGAAAGAAATGAATGAATAGGAATAATGATAATAATTTTAGTAAATAAATAAACATAAATCTTTTTTTTTCCAGTTGGCGTAATTATCCTTTAACGAGCGAAGGATAAACGAAATAATAAAAGTGGGAGAAGGAATAGAAAAAATTATTTTACTATACGAGTATATATTATATATATATATATATATATATATATATATATATATATATATATATATATATATATATATATATATATATATATATATATATTATATATATATATATATAATCCGTTAGTAAATTAAAATGGAAAGCTCATTATCCTCTTCTGAATAGTCACTATCATATGCATTCAACCATTCTCCTTCCTCTCCTTTGACACATAAATGTATTCAAGGATCCCCTCCCCTTCCACTCCTTTTCCCCTACCACACACACCCACAATTTTTAACTCATTATCTGTCTCTTTTTTTCATTCATTGTTAATCGAGCGTGTTTTTTAAAATGAAAATAAGTTCTTCAAAAGTTCCTTCACACACACCTACTCCATGTCCACTTTTCAGAAGCACAGATACACATACAGAGAATCGACAATTTTTCGCTTATCGAACTACATATATATATATATATATATATATATATATATATATATATATATATATATATATATATATATATATATATATATATATATATATATATATATATATAGTAACTAAACCTAACAACCTGACGAGGTGTACGTATTTTACATAGTAATTATCTAAATACCTCAAAACAATAAAGATTAAATTTTTAACAACATAACCCATAAGAATTCTATCCTCCACAGTAGTTCAAGTTCTCTCTCTCCTCTCTCTCTCTCTCTCTCTCTCTCTCTCTCTCTCTCTCTCTCTTTAACTCTAGCGTAGCGTTACATCCTTTCAAATGTCACTTCAAAAGCATATAAAACTCCAACTTTTAAACGACCTGCTTTTACGGACACTTTACTTTGAGTCAAAGTTTTTACAAATTCTTTAAAACTCAATTCATTCCTTTAATAATAATAATAACAAAATAATAATAATAAATAATAATAATTAATAATAATAATATAATAATATAATATATATATATATATATATATATATATATATATATATATATATATATATATATATATATATATATATATATATATATATATTATATATATATATATATATATATTATTACTTACAGCTGTTTGTGCGTTGATGTGAGTACATCCAACAATTTTAGCTCCCTTTAAAGGTTTATCATCCACAGCTCTTTTCCTCAGAGCCATTATACCAGGCATTTCTGGAAAATATTGTATATATATATATATATATATATATATATATATATATATATATATATATATATATATATATATATATATATATATATATATATATATATATATATATATATATATATATATATATATATATATATGGAGAACATTTTCAAAGAAACTAATTGTTACAAATATTATGGGGTTAGTCTTATCCACCCATGTATGGAGTACTGTCCTTGCATTTTGGAAGGAGGTTCCATCTCTGTCTTTTAGACGAGGTTGAGATTAAGGCTAAAAGACTAATAAATTATCCCCCACTTTCAAACTTGCTTGACCCTCTATCTCTGCGACGTGACTTTGGCACACAATCTCTTTTCAATAGGTCCTATAAAGGCAAGTGCTAGACGGAGCTATCCTTTCGCATTCCACCCCCATTGCATCGCTCTCACAGCAAAAAAGCTGCCATGCACTCATATCAATTTTGTGTGATTATTACGCACTCCAGACTTGTCGTTTCCTGTTCTTATATTTATTCTATTTTAACTTTGAATTTTTACTTATATTTTAATTTATTTAATGTTGAATTCAAAGAAATATGAAATGAGTTTATTTCGAAAGGTGTAATGAGAGTGTCATAATTCATAAAGAACACTCTACTAGTGATCCAACTCTTTTCTCTGACTCTTGGTGAACCCTACTATACGTCATTTCTGTGAATATTTTGGTGTGGCACAAGATGTGTCAAAAAGTCGTCAATAGAGCATGACACAAAGCTTTAATATATAAACTAATCTCTTTAGATATCAATCCTTCTCTCTGAGACCGTCTGTCTGATCTCCTTCCCGGTAGTTCTATAAAAGTTGTTGCAGACGGCCACCGTTCATCCTTTAAATCTGATAATAGTGGTGCTCCTAAGATTTATGTTCTATCACCAAATTTTTTTATTTTATTTTTTAATTTTAATTATTGACATTCTCTCTATTACTTCATCATTAATCTACTCGTATCCTCTACCCTTCATTACCCTTTTCATTTTGAAATCGTCACACCCAACAGTAATAAATTACCGCTGGGATGGTAGTTCTGAAGCAACTAACCTCTTATCACTTTTGAATTTCTTAATGAAGTAAAGAAAAAACAGTTGTTTCAGTACCTCAAAAACTCAGTTTCTTCATTTTCTACTCGACATTACATTCAACACAACTATGATATCTTCGAAAAAAAACAACTCAAACCTTCTTATGTCTTTAATATTTTCGGAGTATCTTTTCCTCGTGATTTTTCTTGAAAGATCACATATATATATATATATATTATATATATATATATATATATATATATATATATATATATATATATATATATATATATATATATATATATATATTTATTATATTTTGTGTGTGTGTGGTGTGTGTTGTTTTTTTTGTGTGTGTTTTTTTGTGTGTGGTCTCGCGCGTGCAAGTTTCTATATTATGTGCACTTAAATTCATGGCACCAATTACGAAAGAAACAAAATGAGTTTTAAATGTAATTAATTACTTCTGAGAATTATATTAAAGCAAATATTAATGAAATGGAAAACAATAAACGACCTCGAAAGGAAATTGCCTCAGAGGTGTAAACGATACCTCTATTCGGAGAAGCAATGGAACAATTTCGGAATCACCGTTGTGTGAAAAGTGTTTTTTTAGTAAAGTTGTGTGATGAAAAAGAGAGGCTTTTGTAGAGAGAGAGAGAGAAGAATAATAGCTAGAAAAGAGGAGAGAGAAGGAGAGAGAGAGATGAGTAGAAGAGAGAGAGAGAGAGATTATTATAGACGAGAAGATAGAAAGGAATAGAGAGAGAGAGAGAGAGAGAGAGAGAGGAGAGAGAGGAGGAGAGAGAGAGAGAGAGAGGAGAGAGAGAGAGAGAGAGAGAGAGAGAGAGAGAGAGAGAGAGAGAGAGAGAGAGAGAGAGAGAGAGAGAGAGAGAGAGAGAGAGAGAGAGAGAGAGAGAGAAGAGAGAGAGAGAGAGAGAGAGAGAGAGAGAGAGAGAGAGAGAGAGAGAGAGAGAGAGAGTTAATTTTGTATAGAATTTAGAAATAGTGTAAAGATTTGCTTAACATTTTCTTAGGTTTTGGGTAGAGTTTGGAATCAAAACAAAAGAAATATTGGGTGGAGCTGAAAAAAAAAAAACAGTTGTAACCAGTTGATGAAACCTGTAACGGGTTGTTAAGCAACTGGGAAAAATTAACCCTACTATTCATTTGGAGGTCATAAAATGTCTCGTATGCGACCTACTTAATTAAATGCAATTTTCTTACAAACTTCACAACTAATTAAAAATAAATAAATAAATAAATAATAAAAATAATAAAATAATAGTAGTAATATAAAATAATAATAATAACAATTTTAAAATAATAATACTAATAGTAATAATAAAATTCTTTTGAATACTGATTTATGTTATTAATAATAATAATAATAATACCTCAGTAATTAATTGCTTCATTCCAAGTAAGTGCATTTGTATCACAACAAAATTGTCAAAAAAAAAAAAAAAAAAAAAAAAAACAATTAAAAAAAAAAAAAAAAAAAAAAAAAAAAGGATAATGACTTCCTTTCTACACTCTCACCCCCACCATCCTAGCATGAACACATCTTCAACCCGATAAAAAAAAAAAAAAAAAAAAAAGTAATGACTACGAAGCAGAGAGCGACAGCACGAAACAATCTTGCTTTCCCCAATTGAGTTACGAAGTTTCTCTAACATAATGAAGAAATCTAATTAGCAACTCCAGGAAGGAAGAACTGAGATTTACCAAGAAATTCTATTACACGCTTAAATGGGAAGACAATATAGCTAAGCGTATGGAACAATAAGCTATTTTAATGAACACACACGCACACGCACACGCACACGCACACGCACACGCACACACACACACATATATATATATATATATATATTATATATATATTATATATATATATATATATATATATATATATATATATATATATATATATATATATATATATATATATATATATATATATATATATTCAGAATTCTTAAGTCTGCTATACGGAAAAATCGAACGATGACCACCACGACAGTGCAAAAAGGAAATCACAATGAGAAATCTCATGAACAACCTGTCATGCAGACCCTCTTAAAGGACCCTCCTGACTGAACTTGGATACAAGGTAAGAGATCAGTTACTATTTCCTCTCTCACAGACCGATAGATAGTCGAAGAGGTCCTTTGGGAGGATCTGCATGACAGGTTTCCAATGATATTTCTCAATGCGATTTCCTTTTGTGCTGTCGTGGTACAAATTCTAAGAGGTCAAGGTTCAATTCTCTGTATAGCGGACTTAAAAATTCAGAATATTTGAATTCCACAAGAGATGTGGTTTTAATACTAATACTAATATATATATATATATTATATATATATATATATATATATATATATATATATATATATATATATATATATATATATATATATATTATATATATATATATATATATATATATATATATATATATATATATTACGATTATAAATTAAGAAAAGGTGTTAAATACTCGCGCAAAATTTAATTCCATAAAAATTTCATAAAAGAAATGATGAATTTAAAAACCTTTTAATTAAATTTGATGGCTTCAACGCATTTAAAATTTTAAATTCAAAATTTCTCTCATTTTCTTTTATATATATATATATATATATATATATATATATATATATATATATATATATATATATATATATATATATATATATATATATATATATATATATATATATATATATATATATATAATATCATATATGATTCAAAAAAAGTGCTATTCCTATAAAAAGATTGTTAGTAGTATCTATGTTAGTTTGAAGAATAAAAACCTGCGTTAAAAAATATATTTTTTAATATGAAGTCAGAAAAGATTTGTCCAAACAGACATACAAGATAAGCACACAAAAATAATACAAGACAAAGAAAAATAATACATTTATGAAAATTATTCACAATTATATTAAAAACTAATATCATTATTTAGAAAAATAATAATCATTATTTAGGAGAAATAAATAATTAAAAATAAATTTAACCATCTTGTACGCTCGTTTGAAATATTTTTCAGAGTATGTAAAATATGCAAAAAGTTCATCGAGTCATTCTTTTTTTTACTTCACAAAAAAAATTCTTCCTAAAATTATCTTTTTTGAGAGAAATGTTCCCTGCAGCAAGTCTTTCTTCCTAAGGATTAGCAATATTAAACTGATCAGTAACACAAATGACGTTTCATTCATAACTCTTCAAAAACCTAATCAACAGTTTCGCTACATTTATTATTTATTTACTTAACTTATATATATATATATATATATATATATATATATATATATATATATATATATATATATATATATATATATATATATATATATATATATATATATATATATATATATATATATATATAGAGATATAGAGAGAGAGAGAGAGAGAGAGAGAGAGAGAGAGAGAGAGAGAGAGAGAGAGAGAGAGAGAGATGAGAGAGAGAGAGAGAGAGAGAGAGAGAGAGAGAGAGAGAGAGAGAGAGAGAGAGAGAGAGAGAGAGAGAGAGAGAGAGAGAGAGAGATTAAAAAAAATTTTCTACCCTTTAAAAAAATATAAACTATTTCCATATTTTTAATTCCAATTTGATTAAAAATAAAAAAAAATAATAAAAAAATAAAAAAAAAAATTAAAAAAAAAATAAAAATATAATAATATATATATATATATATATATATATATATATATATATATATATATATATATATATATATATATATATATATATATATATATATATATATATATATATGAATCAAATTAAAAAAATTTATTATATTTAGAATTTTTTTTTAGTTACAAGTCTTTTTAATAGTGAGCTTATTCGCCTAACTAATAATTAATAATTAAAGTATAGTAAATATAATTAGTTAATTAGCTTACGTTATTTAAATTATGAATTTTTTTTTAAAAAAAAGTACAAAAAATTTTAAATTTTTTATATAAAAATGACGAAAATGCGGCTGATAAAACCAATCATTATATTTAAATTTTAAAGAAACAAGCAAACTACATTATATT
>SEYY01000594.1:388080-390580 GCA_009176605.1 Armadillidium nasatum
TGAAATTTTCAGTGTATATAGATTTTTTCCTGGTGAAAAAAGTCCATTTCTAGCGTTTTTCTGAGTCTATAACTGCTAAAAAGTTTTTTTTGAGGGGAAATTTGACCCTTTTCAAATGAATGGCGGGGCCAAACCACTTTTCGGAATAACTTGAAATTTGGATGTATATTCATAATTCTATTGGCAACGAAAACATGTAACAGACATTTGTTCCCAGAGTTATAGAAAAAATGTTATAAGCCCAAAACTGAACAACTATAGAAAAAAAAATTGAAAAAAAAAAATCCACCTTTTCGGTCAATAAAATTTAAAACAAAACTATAACTATAACATTCCTTATTTTAGGAGAGTGCATAGAGGAGGGATGGGGCTACAAATTCTTCTCTTTACTTTATTCGATGCGAGACGTTGGTTTCGAGATATAGCCTTTCAAAAAAGGTCCATTTTTGACCAAATTTCAAATATTTCCAAAGTTTGAGAGGCTATATCTAGTTTCAAACGAAAAGCATTTAATAATGCACTAAATAAAAATTGAAGCTCTGTCCCTCCTCTAAACAATATCCAAAAATAAAAAAAATAATAGAGAGCGTGTTTTTTAAATAATTTTTTTCTCGGGAAGGGTACGATTTTTTTTTTTTTTTTTAAAAAAAATTTCAAGTGCTTATATCTTTTTTTCTAGATGTGATATCAAAAATCTGTTCTCACCAATGCAAGAAATTGAGGCTAAGATTATTCAGTTAAATTTTCAGCTCATGTGGACCAGTGGTTTGACCCTGTTATTCATTTTTTTCAACTTTGTGTCCAAATAACTTTCAAACCGTTATAGACTCAGAAAAATGCTCAAAATCAACTCAGAACTTTTGGAAAAAATGCATATTCCCTGAAAATTTCAGCTCAATCAGTCAAGTAATAAAAAAAAATTTTAAACAAAATATAAGAAAGTTTTTTTATTTATTTCTTCTTGCTTTTTTAAAATTTTCTCTTTTTTTTCTGTTTCTTTTGACTACTCCTTTTCTGCTAGTGAATGTTCATTTTTGTGTTTTGATTTTATGCCCCCATAAAGATTTAGTTGAAAATTTTTTTACTTGTACCACCCGGAGGTCCTCTTCTAATTTTCTGACTGCAGATGTTACATTTAGCTATTTCGAGCCTATCCTGAAACATTGTAAAGTACTTCCATATTGCTGAAGCTGATATTTTAACCATATTGATTGAAAGTATAAAAAAAAAATAATAATTTTTAAATAATGTAGCTAATTGATTCAAGTTTGATACATAGCAATGATATAACAATGATATGTATAAATATAGGTTATATTGATAATTTTATATCTTACATTTTTTCAAACTTTACTTTGTGGGCTTATAGGTAAAGCTGTTGAATCACTATTATGAATCAAAAATGTTTTTTTTTTTTTTAATTTTTGGCCTTTTTTTATTATACAAAATCTGTAATTTTCTGACATTTTTCCGGAGAAAATGCATATAATCATTAATTTAAGTGAATGTTGGCTATTCTATGCCTTTCTTATAATTAAATAAACCTCAATTAACTTTATATCTAATTGTTTTAACCTAAAATTTTAGTGCTTTTGACCTCTTTACAAATTTTAGGCAACCCCGGCCCCTGCAAAATTCCAGCCCCGGTCGGTCCCTAATGTGTACTCCATACTAGGGAATCATATTTCAGAGAGCGGTAAACACATTGGCAGTTTAGTTATTGATAATTTACGGGTACTACTAGTTCCTCACGGCAAGGTGACGCAGGATTTATTGTTGTTTATCACGTTCAAAAATGGAGTGTTGATGATGGTCTAACACAAAGGTATACAGTCGTAGGTCACATAACATGTCGTTAAGACGGTGTGTGTCCATAGCTAATAATTCATTCATAGCTACCAGTGTTACTTTAACTGCCATTATGCACTTGAAATAATGGTATTCCGATATTCTGGAGTTTTTGCAAATTTTGAGTCGTATGTATGTGTGTGTATGTGTGTGTGTGTGTGTGTGTGTGTGTGTGTGTGTGTGTGTGTGTGTGTGTGTGTGTGTGTGTGTGTGTGTGTGTGTGTGGGAGAGAGAGAGAGAGGGAAAAAAAAAAATTCGAGATTTAATGCTATAAAAGTAATAAATCAGAGCTTTAATAAAGGTATGATGTTCAGGGTGTTGGTATTTCTTTTCCTCATTAAATTAAAATTTCCGAAGAATATAAAACGGAATTTGATATATATATATATATATATATATATATATATATATATATATATATATATATATATATATATATATATATATATATATATATATATATATATATATATATATATATATATATATATATATATATATATATATATATATATATATATATATCAGGGCGGCGGAGCGGGAGCCAAAAAAATTTTTAACTATAAAATAAAGGAGCGTGAACCGGATATTTTAAACTGATGGAGCTGGAACCGAAAAAAAAAATTTACACTCAAATAACATAATAATTTTC
>SEYY01000594.1:420580-423080 GCA_009176605.1 Armadillidium nasatum
TTATTTACATTATTATCTGTGACATGTATTTTTTCTTTCCTTTATAAAAAGCTATATGACAATATCTGGGTAGTATACGATTTAAAAATGCTCTTTATGAATATTACTCATATTTAAGGGAAGAAGGGCAACATATTTTTAAGGCTCTACTATAATGTGATATAATGATACGCATTTTTTATATGGAAAGAATGTGTAGAGTACCTATTTACGTATGAATTTGATGACATGGATTTACGAAATATGGAAAAAAACAGACTCGGAGTTTCTATTACTAACATCAATCAATATGTCAAGAAAAGATATTTTATTATTCACCATTTTCTCCAAAGTAAATTTTATTATTTAAATTCTCAAGTACTTTATGAGGGTTTAAAGTGGAAGTGAGGATGACAAAAACATCATCAACATAAACGCCACCATTTTATGTTTTAAAGCTGAAGATTCGAAAATATGAATTTTATTTCGAATAATTCCATAAACAAATTACTCAATATTGGGGAGATGGGGGGGAGGGGGAATCCATACTTAATCCAAATTTTTGTTTGTAAAAATCATCTCCAAATTGAAAGTAAAAATGTTCCATAAATAATTTTGTAAGTTTCTTTATGTTTTCAAAAGAAATAGAGAAACTACCAATCTCATTACTATTAATGTATTCCTACAGCCACTCTAAAGTGAGATCAATTTGAACGTTCGTAAACCACGAAACCACATCATAACTTACTAGATTTTTTTATCAAATTCTTCTTTATTTTTTTTCAATTAAAAAACTTAACGAATTTTTAATATGTGATTTTGAAATGCTCCCAACTAAGCATTTCAAATTTACAAACATACACAAACAATGTCCCACTTAAAAACCTATCATTTGGAATATAAATAGTGTCACATAAATTATCTTCAGTTGGGAGTAAATTAAAATATATAAAAAAAAGATACAATAATAATAATAATAATAATAATAATAATAATAATAATAATAATAATAAAGCCGGTTCAAGTTTCCCTTTTTACAATTACTTCTTTAACGACTGATAACTTTTCTTGTAAAAGCAAAATGGAAATTGCTTCCGTGAGGCAAAATCAATTTTTCCACTCGAGTTTCGAAAAAAAATGATAATAAAAAATAAAAATAAAATAAATTAATAATTAAGTAAAAAGAATATAAATAAATTGAAGTGAAAAGGGAGGGAAAAAAATAATAAAAAATTCAGCAAAAAAAATTATTATTACTATTATATATATATATATATATATATATATATATATATATATATATATATATATATATATATATATATATATATATATATATATATATATATATATATATATATATATATATATATATATATATATATATATATATATATATATATATATATATATATATATATATCGCGGCACAAATGGTAGAGTGAATGACTCACATGCTCGAGGGCTGTGGTTCGTTTCCAATTGTGGATCCTAAGTAATTTAATATATATATATATATATATATATATATATATATATATATATATATATATATATATATATATATATATATATATATATATATATATATATATATATATATATATATATATATATATATATATATACGTAGTTCATAAATTTTTAAATTCCGAAATTCCTTAAAAAAAAAATAATAATAATAATAATAATAATAAAAATAAAAATAAAAATAAAAAATAAAATAAATAAATAATTAATAAATAAATGGAATTTTCCCTCCTGCAAAACATATTACAATATTTATTTTAATCATGTCCCTTCTAAATATCCCCTCCAGAAATGCTAATATAAATGCACGGTCCACACTGCAATAAATGTTTCAACGAAAGAAAGGACAAAATATTTAATAAAGAATATTTTCAATTATTTTTCTTTTTATTTATTTATTTTTTAAGGACAAACTTGTATTTCTAGCTTTGGAAAATTTGTTGAGACATTTCTTCCAGAGATCTGTTGGAATATTTTTTTGTAGTATATAAGAGGTATATCTTATAATAAAAATTCCTAAGGTCGAAATTTGTTTATTTTTAATGTACGATTTCAATTTCTAAATTTTTTTTAAAACTTCAACACAACATAGCAGAGCACTATCAAAAAAGAAAGAGAAAGAAAGAAAGAAAGAGAGAAAGAGAAAAAGAGAGAGAGAGAGAGAGAGAGAGAGAGAGAGAGAGAGAGAGAGAGAGAGAGAGAGAGAGAGAGAGAGAGAGAGAGAGAGAGAAGAGAGACAGACATACAGAGAGATGGTGATGAGAGAGGTATTTCTCACCAAACTTTAAATACCTACAGGATTTAGTACTAAAGTCCTATTAAATTATGTCTCTCGATGCAAGAATTAATTATATATATATATATATATATATATATATATATATATATATATATATATATATATATATATATATATATATATATATATATATATATATATATATATATATATATATATATATTATATATATAACTCCATCCAACAACGACG
>SEYY01000594.1:428080-438080 GCA_009176605.1 Armadillidium nasatum
TAATGACTTACTGAATGAAAACTGTGAAAACTGTTTTATGAGTGGAGGATGAGTTCGTTTCCTTTCCGTTTCTTCAACATTCTTTTCCTCATCAACGTCCTTTCCCTCGTCTATTTCTACCAAAGTTTCAATCTCATCCATATTGAAAAACGATAAAAAAGAAAAACAACGAAACAATCACGAAATTTAATTATATTTACACCAGAAAATAATACCGAACGTACGAAAACCCTTTCCGAAATATAACTAACGTTTCTTCATCACTTAATTATTATTAAAAGGCTAATTTTTTTTCGTTCTTAAGCTTCACAAAAGTACGATGACCGGACATCGTCAATCGCAAAATGATGTTAAGAAAAATAATTCCGATGTCTCACACAATATAGAAATCTCGCACTCTTCTTTGAACCGTTTCACACGCGATCTCAATTATCCTCTGATTGGAAAATATTAAATAAATATTTGAATAAAGTTTCATATATATATATATATATATATATATATATATATATATATATATATATATATATATATATATATATATATATATATATATATATATATATATATATATATATATATATATATATATATATATATATATATATATATATATATATATATATATATATATATATCACCACTGGTGGGCAAAGGCCAACCAAAATTTCCACCGGAGTTCGGGAAAAAAGCCGGTTACATAAACTTTATATATATATATATATATATATATATATATATATATATATATATATATATATATATATATATATATATATATATATATATATATATATATATATATATATATATATATATATATATATATATATATATATATATATATATATATGCTCCCAGAAATGGTTTTCACTCTGTCAGTAGGACCAGCATTTTTCCATCTGCTCTCAAAAGTCCCACTCTCAGAGCGATCTGAAGATCATGTTTTTCAGTTCATTAGCTACGCCTTGGGTTTTGTTTTAACTCCCATGTAATGTTTTCACCATTCCAATGGGATTGGCATCGTCTTCCATTTAACCTCTAAGCACTCTCACCCAGAGCTTTCCAGAACAAGATCATGCTTCTCGGAGCTTTAGCCAACAAGTTGAAATAATGCTAGAGTACGAGACTTTAACAGTGGTATGTGTAAATTTAAGACTGGGCAAAGCGATTAGACAGGGGATCAGATATCTAAACAGAGAAAGGCTGACACTACGTACAAGTGCCGAGTCGAAAGAGCTTTTACAAGCATAAATTATAAGGCAGGGTTTCTAGCCCTGTAGCTTAATTACATATGTACGCACATACATTAATAATATATATATATATATATATATATATATATATATATATATATATATATATATATATATATATATATATATATATATATATATATATATATATATATATATAATATATATATTATATTAATTTATTAAAAAAAAATTAAATAAAAGCTATAACTTTTATTATTATTATTATTATTATTATATATATATATATATATATATATATATATATATATATATATATATATATATATATATATATATATATATATATATATATATATATATATATATATATATATATATATATATATATATATATATATATATATATATATATATATATATATATATATATATATATATATATATATATATATATATATATATATATATATATATATATATATATATATATATATATATATATATATATATATATATATATATATATATATATATATATATATATATATATATATATATATATATCGGTATTCGTACTCGGAAGTTTTTGGTATTCCGTATACTTCATTCGAACAAATTTTTTGGTATCGCACCATCACTAATTATTCTATAATATATATATATATATATATATATAATATATATATATATATATATATATATATATATATATATATATATATATATATATATATATATATATATATATATATATATATATATATATATATATATATATATATATATATATATATATATATATATATATATATATATATATATATATATATATATATATATATATATATATATATATATATATATATATATATACGTAGTGCTGACATGCAAATGTTCTTTCACAAGCACTTTAAAACTTATACAAGACCTATCAAACTAGAGTTCGTCGTCAAACTATTTTTTTGTTATAGCGTGATAAACTGAAACTAAACTTCCCTGCTATGAGTAAGAAGGGCTTTATTATGAATTAGGAAACGTACTTATCTTGCCTTTTCAAAATTTACAAGGGAATTTACTAATTAAATCTAATTAAAATTTTAAAATGCGAATTTTTTGTCTTTATATATATATATATATATATATATATATATATATATATATATATATATATATATATATATATATATATATATATATATATATATATATATATATATATATATATATATATATATATATATATATATATATATATATATATATATACCTGCGGTGAGCAAAGGTCAAAAATCTACTGGGAAAAAAAACAGAAAACAAAGCCAAATCGGAGCCGACATGTATGATGCATTAAGTATGAAAGTGTGCAAGTCAAAGAAATTTAGAAAAAAAAGCTAAATTGAGCGTGTTCCAGACTTTCGCAGTGCAGTACATTTAAAATTGTTCAAAGCGATTAAGTCTGGAGTAAGATATCTGAACAGAGAAAGGATGAGACTATGTAGAAGGACAGAGTTGAAAGAGTTCTCCCTAAAGGAAGATATAAGACTGGATAGTTCAGAAGATCAATGTCCATTTATAACAGCGATCGTATATATATAAGAGTGATACAACAGTTCGACGGCTAGAAAGAAACTAAACAGAGGTAAGAGAGAGTAATTAGAGTTGACAAATCGAAAAAGTCCTTGACCTTCACCATATTCAAGAAGAGCTACGTTTGGAACCCACTCAGATATGTAATGCATACTCCACATAAGAGCGAACGTCCCTATACAGAGCCAGCAACTGTGTGGTGAAAAGAAATACCGAAGAAGCATGAGAATACACTACTTCTTAGAAATTTTTTTTAGAAAGAGGGATAATGTGATCTTTCCAAGATCACGAGAAAAGGAAACGCCAAGAATATTAACAGGAAGAAGTTTGAGTTGAGGGTTTTCAAAGAAATAGTTGTATGGACAATTATGTCAAGTAGATAGATAAGGAACAGTGCTTTTGAGACGTTGAAAACAATTAGTTTTCTTTGACCCAACTAGAGATACGAGGAAAGATATCAGAGGTTAGATGCTCCAAGGGAATCCTATTAATATAATCTATTATATGTTGAGTAGATCATCTTTCAAAATGAAAAGAATAAAGGATAGAGTCATTGGGAAAAGAAAGAATAGATGATGAAGTAATAGATAGATGGCCATTAATGAAAATAGAAAAATGTTGTGGATATAACAGATTCCCTTGAACCTGTCTCTATCGACAACTTTCGATATTTCTAGCTCCACAGCTAAAGAATCACCGAAATGCCGAAGAGCAGAAGACCAAGAGTCGAGATAAAGGAGAGAAGGTTACCAGTCTAGAGTGTCTAACGGAAGCCATACTGGCGATGCCAAGTAAAGTTACAAGATTTAGGATGTTTCCAAATTTTCCTTTTTATGAAAGATTCGAAAACTTTGTAAAGAACAGATTAAAGAGATAGAACGATAATTAGATTGTTGAAAGAGGTCCACTTCTTCGGCACAAGCTGAATGATTGCACGCTTCCAGCAAGTGGAAAAGATTAAAGTTGATAGACAGAGACGAAACAGTATATATATATATATATATATATATATATATATATATATATATATATATATATATATATATATATATATATATATATATATATATATATATATATATATATATATATATATATGAGATTGTAGTGAAGTATCGGTATTTAGTTAATAACGAATGATAACAAAATCTTGCATAAAAGATAACTGATAATTTCTGCTCCTTGACTAAAATTTGTCACATTTTAAATTTTATTATTATTATTATTATTATTATTATTATTATTATTATTATTATTATTATTATTATTATTATTATTATTATTATATAAAAAAATTTTTTTTTAAAAATAATATATATATATATATATATATATATATATATATATATATATATATATATATATATATATATATATATATATATATATATATATATATATATATATATATATATATATATATAAGGTGATACTATATTATACCGACAAAAACTGGAATCTTACTTATTAAACACGTTGTGCTAGACAAATCATGTTTAATGAACTTAGGTCGGGAAATATCGAGAAAACACAAATACCCTATTCAGGTGAACATCGTATATAATAATTGTTGGATGGGCCAAACATACGGTAGCCTAAATGGCTGCTTAGTAACATCTGTAAAATTAAGATGCTACATTTGGTAGAACTATATATATATATATAGAACGCTTAGCAATTGCGAACACTGAGATATCTTCCCCAACAGTAATGTAACAAGAAAGCATAGGGTGTACATATTACAGAATACTGGTATTAATTAAATCAATGACAATGGTTATCCATACCGTCAACAAGCTGACACGTTATGTATGGGGGTGCGAACGAGAACGGTTGTTAGGCAGCAAGATTGTACTGGGTCGCGTATCCTAAATTCATAATAGATGACAACCCTATCGTACGACCTTCGCCATCAACATGATACACTTCACTGATAATCTGGACTGCCCTGTGCTGCTCGTATACCTGAGAGGGAGGAGGCTATTGTCCAGGGTGGTTGCAAGGGATCGATGGATCAGCTCCAGAACCTTTGCCAGTCGCCAAGGTGTTTTGTATCTACTTCAACACCATGGAGTTTATAAACTTTTGGTCCTCAACCGTGCATTTCCCGACCTAGGTTTATTAAACATGATTTGCACAGCAGAGCTTGTTAAATAAGATTCCAGGGATTGTCGATATAATTAGCGAGTTTGTGAGTGTGATATATATATATATATATATATATATATATATATATATATATATATATATATATATATATATATATATATATATATATATATATATATATATATATATATATATATATATATATATATATATATATATATATATATATATATATATATATATATATATATATATATATATATATATATATATATATCTGGACACGTCGGCCTCCATCGACCATGATTATAGATCCTTCCCAACTCCGGTGGAATTTGGTAGGCCTCTGGCCTTTGCCCACCGGAGGATATATATATATATATATATATATATATATATATATATATATATATATATATATATATATATATATATATATATATATATATATATATATATATATATATATATATATATATATATATATATATATATATATATATATATATATATATATATATATATATAGCAATGTGACTCAAAATTGCTAGATATTACGGCTATCAGAAAACCTAAATTTCATAATCATTGATTATATTATTTTTTAATCTAGTTTCAACAGTCATGAATTCAGAAAAAAATTTATATCGATCGGTAAATTCTAAAGGTATCGTAACAGTATTGAGTGGTTTAAAATTATTGGTATCGCTCCATACCCTAATATATATATATATATATATATATATATATATATATATATATATATATATATATATATATATATATATATATATATATATATATATATATATATATATATATATATATATATATATATATATATATATATATATATATATATATATATATATATATATATATATATATATAAGGGATGTTTAAAGTAGTATTTTAGCCCCTATTATTCATTCCCCTCTCCCACTACTTAAAAAATAAATATTTGTAACATTCCCAATTCCTTCCCCCCACCCCACTCTACATTATAATAATAATAATAAAAAAAATAAATTACATCAAAACCAAAATTCTATTACGAATTTGTGCTATTTCTGATCAATGAGAAACATTCTTTTGTAAGGGCATCAAAAGAAAAAGAACGAAGAACAGAAAGGTTTTAATACAAATGATTAAAGGACAGAGAGTCAGACTCTAATTACGAAATAAAAGAAAGAAAATAGTTGCGCAGCTTTTTCATCATAAGAAGAGAAAAAAAAGGAAAATAGTTTTTAATTTTTATTTTAAAAAGAAAGAAGAAACATCTATCCAATTCCTTTTTAAATCAAAAAGAAGAAGAAATCTTCATTCAATAAATAAGACAAAACATTGCATTAAATATTTTTAATACAGAAAAGGATAGAATTAATGCCGAGGTCATCGTACAATATGGAAGAAGAAATTTAAAAATAAAACAATTTGGGCTCTAAAGGAAATGGTTTTTTTTTTTTTTTTTTTTTTTTTTTTGCTACTTCGTATGATGTGAAACGAAGGAAAGAATTTTTTTTTCCTTTTTTTAAATATTTAAAGACAGAATTAAACATGAATTCAAATTATATTTGAAGGTTATGGTCATACATATTTTCCTATATTTAAATATTTGATTACTTTTTTACTAAATATGTTGGTTACACTTTTATTATATTGCGATATGACTAATAAATTAATAATATAACACACACATACATACAGACAAACATACAAACATATGTACACACACACACACACCTAGTCAATAAGGTCTGATGACCATAAATCTGTGAGGTAGGAAAGTATATCGCCTGTAGACCTCGAACGTCGAGAGTCATAATATTGATGATAGGAAAGTGGATGGTATTCCAGATGATCCAAGAAATGAGAGTTGGGAAGGGTTTCAAAGATCTTAGAGTATAAGTGAGAGCTATGGGACGATAGAAGGATCAGAGCGGCTACGAGAGAAACTACTAGTATTGAGGCAAAGAGAGAAAGTTTGAACGTGGGACGGAGCACTCAGAAACATACTCTTAAACTCAAGAGAGGAATGCCATCTGGACCACCGATTGCCTTCCTAATGAGCCAATTCACCTAATCAAATATAATCTCAGGTAAAGGAGTGGGACATGAGAGGAGGAGGATGATTGCTGGAGTGGTCCAGGGTGGAATTAGAGCAGAACAAGAAGCCGAAGAGGTTAGCCTGAAAAGAGGGCTACCACAAGGGAAATGAAAACAGAAATAATGACGAATTAAAATATGATGAAACATACCACATAATAATAATAATCTAGGTAACCTAAAAATTGTCGTAAACAGTAAAATTTAAAAAAAGAAAAAAAGAAAAAAGAAAAAATGAGAATCAGAAGTGGAGAGTGAAAAGAAGAAGATGAAGAACACCACACAAAGTTAATAAAATGAATAAAAACAACGATAGAAAATACTAAAACCTTTTTAATATATTTAGTGTATATATATATATATATATATATATATATATATATATATATATATAATATATATTATATATATATATATATATATATATATATATATATATTATATATATATATATATAGAGAGAGAGAGAGAGAGAGAGAGAGATAAATACAAAAACATCTTCTGATAAATGATGAAGAGGAGAAAGAACTCAAATGGTTTCTTTTAAGTTTCTAAACTCGATGAACTCCAAAAATCCTTAAAATCAATTAAATATAAAATGTTAACAATTTGAGGGCAAGGGGAAGAAAGAAAGAGCACTTATATATATATATATATATATATATATATATATATATATATATATATATATATATATATATATATATATATATATATATATATATATATATATATATATATATATATATATATATATATATCTATATATATACGCTTCAAGATTACTACTAATTTCTCTGCATACTGGTTTCAAAATAATATAAGCATAAAGGTAATGTAATGGAGTGCGCACAAATGCACAAGCAACACAAACAAACACCAGATAATAATAAAATGTTTAAAGTGATACTAAATCTTTAAGAGATACGGACTAATTTATGACATAAGCAACTACCATGTGACTCCGACAGAAGGAGACTTTATGCTAAAAATTTGCTTCAACAAATGTCTAGAATATCACATACGAAATATCAACAGAAAATTAGATGTCAGGTACACAAATTAATCCAATTATACAAAACAGTTGAATCCCTGAACGAATGAATGAATGAATAAATAAATAAATAAAGATAAATAAATAAATTAAATAAATAATAAAATAAGTATGTGTGTAGGTGTATGTGTATGTGTGTATAGGTGTGTGTATATAGGTGTGTGTGTGTGTGTGATGAAACGATTAATCGTCGTTCTCGTCAAAATCGGCATATATCTTCATAGTCAATTTTGTGACGATAAATTTAAATATAATTGGTTTATAAATATCTCTGCCCCACCCTTTTCTATTGAGGATGAAAGGCTGTTTAGAAGCAGAGACCAAATATACTTCTAGAAGACGAAATCGTACTATCGTATTATCCTAAAGAAATTGGAGAAGAAAGATTCTGCTTAACAAATTTAGAGCTCTAAATTTAAAGTACTAAAACTTTGCATGTCTGTCAATTTTCTCAAATATTAAAATTTTTAAAATTCAATGTTCTGAAGATACTACAGGGTGTCCCACTTGCTCTCGGCCCCAGGTGTGCGCTTATAGATTTCAAAGTACTAGTAATAAGTTAATAAAATTGACCACGAACAAACTTTGATGTGTGAGAATTGAGTTGGCATCACAACAAGTACTGGAAGTGATCGCGATCAGCATCACGGCATGCATGCACACGCTCTTCCATGTTACGGAAGGTAGCCGCCAAAGTCCCTTGGAAATAACCCGATCCTCAAAAGAGGACTCAATTTCGTACATGATAACGTTGGACGTGTAGCAAATGTCGCGACCTCTCATGATTCAACCTCTATTCTCACACACAAAAGTTTGTCCGTAGCAAATTTTATTGTCTACATGAGCAGTATTTTGGTATCTATAAAAGCGCATATCTGGGAAAGAGAGAGAGTGACACGCCCCAAGTTATACTTATATTAAATTGCATAAAGGAAAAACAATTTAATTCGTCCTTATAAAATTTGTAAATTTATTAAAATAATGGAAATTTTTAAAATATACTTTTCATCACGTTACTTAGAATTTCGCTATTACAACAACTCATAAGAAGTAAATGTTTTTATCACTATTTTTATTTCCATACAACAACTCATAAGAAGGAAATGTTTTTATTTATCACTATAATACATCATGTCGAAATTTTTAAAATTTTTTATTTTTTTCCTTGTAACAGCAGAATCATTAGCTTTAAAATAAAAAATGTCACATAACTATATTCATACCGTTTATTTTCTTTTCAACAGATTTAAACTCTTTAATACATAATAAAGTTTTTGAAATGTCAAGAAAAAGGCACAATTTACCATCAAACTTTTACTCAAAACTTTCTCTACCATTTCAAAAGTCATATTATAATATAATAATATATATATATATTATATATATATATATATATATATATATATATATATATATATATATATATATATATATATATATATATATATATATATATATATATATATATATATATATATATATATGGCATCATAAAATACCATGAGCAAAAAAATCATTACAAACACTTTCAAAACAGGTATTCAGAACCTCGATATATTTTGTTATGACATGAAAACAAACGCGCGCACACATACATACAAACCACTACTCCAGAGTTAATATAACACGAAATCAATCTATACATTTTGCAAAACAAAAATGATATTTTGGAAGTTGGGTTAACGATTTTATGAGAGATAGAGAAGAAAAAAAAAAAAAAAAAAAAAAAAAAGGTATTGTCGTTAGTTGAGAATTTATTTTGTTGGAGGGATGAAATTTGTATAATAAATTTGGCCTTAAAAATGTAAACTCTTCTCAACGTAGAAAAAGAATTATAGCTATAGTAATAATTTTGTGGATCAATTACGGTGGCCTTTATCTGTAGCTTCCAATAATAATAATAATAATAATAATAATAATAATA